>PNEQ01017453.1:0-82532 GCA_003012365.1 Medauroidea extradentata | reverse complement strand
CCTTAGGCATCATCCGAGGACTCAATAGCAAATTTTCTCGATCATATTTCCACACACTTTGTTGTCTGAAGATCACATATCCGAGGTCTTCTATTCGAGGACCTGTGTGAGGTCCTCGAATTGCCGGAGGCCCTCAGAATCTCGCCGAAATATTACACACACGCCCTCGAATAATACCCTAAACCAACACACACACACAGATACACACATTAAACTTATAACTCCCCTCTTATTGCGTGGGGTTTAAAAAAAAAAGGCAGGAGTTGAACTATACGTAACAGTCCATTTCATGTAAGAATTCCACTTTTTGACAGTTGAGTTGGTATATATTTTTTTAAGCAGATTCCATCTAAAAACAGTTTTGCCTATGCCACATTTGGTTTACGCACAAGTGCACTCGGCTGACAGTCCAATTGTGCAAGTCTATCTTACATAACATTTCTATTTTAGACAGTTCTGGAGTGTAACATGAGTAAAAAGTTCTACAGGAATTTTTTATTTTGATATATTGTACAGTTTGACAGTTAGCTTAATTTTTTGTGTGCAGAAATCACTTTTAGCGCAGGAACACATCAGTCAAAAATGTAATTTGACTTGCTTCTCAAATTTTTTCAGTAACACCATTGATTATGTGTAGGTATTCATATTCAACTAAAACACTAAGGTTAGGTTTGAAAAAAAAAAAAAAAAAGAAAGGAAATTATACAAATTATGGACAGTACATGGAAAGAAATTTGTCAGCAGATAGAAGAAAAGTTAACAGTTAACGAGATGTGTTTTTTCATTATTTTATCAGAAAGCTTAACTTTTGTACCAAACGTTGATAGGCTGTTAAAAAATAATTTTTGAATACCTACAAATACAATTTCATCAGTAGAGATTTTTTTTGCCAGATAATAAGTATCTAGAAATGTCTTCATTATTTTATCAGAAAGCTTACATTCTATCAAAGGATTGATAACAAAAAAAAAAAAAGTTAAAAATCCGGCAAAATCACTCTCAAGGTGGAATTCCTATGCGGCGACACAAACGACTCCAGCCGCGCGGCTGGAGTCGCGCGGCTGGAGTCGCGCGGCTGGAGTCGTGTGTGTGAACTCCTATCGTCGCGACTTCTGTCGCTACGTGAACGTCATGGAGACATCTTCGCTGTTGCTATTGCAGGTTCTTGAGGAAGAGGAGGAAGAAGAAATGTTAAATATATTAAATAAATTAAGAAGAAGTGGGCCTAATACGATGTATTTGGCCAGAAGCACAGAAGGATTTCAAAGTACTCTCATCCAGAGACACCTGGTGAAGGACGACTCAGTGTTTAGAAAATTTTTTCGTTTGAATATTAACCAGTTTAATTACGTTCTGTCAGTAATTGAAAGTGAACTTAAAAAACAGTCTTGTGGTAAAGTAAAGAAGCCTATAAGCTCTGCAGAAAAACTCGGAGTAACTCTCAGGTAACGAATTTAATCATATTAATCACTTTCCTTAAAAAAAAAAAAAAAACACATGAAATGTCTAGGTATATAAAAGAACAATACAAAGTATTTATTGCACAGTATGCCGAATAACCAAAGTAAATGTTTACATTCATGAAACAAAAATCTTGCCAGATACATTTGTCATGTAGTTCAAAACGTCATCGTCAACAACGGAAGTCGGCGAGGTAGCATGAACAGATGTATTTGCACTTGAAGTAGGAGCAGATGCAACTACATAAAAGTTATTTGTCTCCGTAGCTAAGGAAGGTCGAGAGGAGATTTCATTTAACTCAAGTTGACCAACTATTTGACAAATGTGCATTTTGGCACGAATTTGGTTTTCTGGCGACAATTTATTTACAGATTCTGCCATGCTTTTAAAAAATGTATCAATAGGATGCTGATTTTCAGTTTGTTTTGCAAGGACTGTGCTCAACAATTTAACTCTGTCATCAGAATTTTTTTAAAAATATTTCTACTATATTGTCCGATACTTGTTTGGTTGAATATTTCCGTTTATAGGCACATTGTGTTCTTGTTTCGCTGTTCTCTTTCACCTGCTGTTTGATGGAATTTGCAGCAATTTCAGGATCGGTAGCATCAGTTATGCAGGCTTCAGTGCAGGTTGTAGTTTCACTTGCTAAATCATCTGGGATTTGTTCAACCCCTATATCTTTAGATTCCTGGCTTTCACTTGTTACACAATTTGTTAACGTTCTGAAAGAAAACAGTAAGAATACGTAAAAAAAAACCTACTTCAAAATTCAGTACAAAAAGTTTCCTGTTTTACACAAACGTATGTAGCAGCTGTCTCTCCACCACAGGTAGTGTGATTTGAGACAGACACTTTCCTTATAAGTTAACTTTGCATGAGAATAATATTTGTGTAAAATAACCAGTTCAGTAAAATAATAATTTGTTCACCTATCCGTGTAAAATTGCAGACTTATAAAAATTAAATAATGCCACTGTCAGCTTCATTGTAAAAAAAAGAAATTTACATGTACAATCTATACGTAATTTTACATTTTGTAGGTGTGATTGACTAACAACAGGACAGTATGTGCAATTTTACACATATGTATCTATCGATCAACATATGCGTTTAATGTTGAAAAAATACACTTACAATAGTACTGTTAATTTACCTGTAAAGAAATGTATCTTTTCCGTGACATAAGTGTAAAAACACACAGACATGGTAAGTGTATAATTACACGAACTTAAGTGGAGATTCTGCTGCCACCTACGTCGGTGTAAAATTACACCAATTCGTTTTACAGTGTAGAACTTTGTGAGGACTGACCTATACATAGTGTAAATTATTGTCTTATTAACAAATATCAGTACTTGATTTTTCCTTACTCTCTTTCGTTTTCCACTTGATGTAAGAACGTAAGGTATTCTTCGAGGTACCATTTTTTCAGCTTTTATGATGCGGAAGATCCTGTGGGCAGTATTTTGCTCCTTTTACGCCTCATAAAAGTATCTCGAATATTTTTCCAGCGGCCTTTACATTCTTCAACTGAAACATACATAATAATATGTATATACGAAATGGTATGTTTGATATTTGAAAATAATATTTTCATTATAAAGGGCACATTTTTGTTTCATATAATTATGAAAACATATAAGTTGTAAAAAATGTTAGAGAAAAAGTTTTACAACATTTAGGGTGGGTTCTTTACTTAAAAACAAGGTAAAAATACTATATAAACGTAGATCCAAAACTCCTTACTTTTTGAGTTATGAATGAAATGTTAGTTCAATGTGCTGCCAGGGCATAGTTTCCAGTAATGAAATTAATGTTCTTAGATAATGATGTTTTCATTATTAACTCAAGAACTAAGATTCTTCGAACCTTTGTTTATATGGACTTTTGTCTTGTTTTGGTGTAAGGAACCCACCCTCAAAGTTCGTTCAAGTATTTCAGAAGCGACAGATATATTTTAATGCTTGTTTTAGGTTCCTAGCAACCGGTGATCGCTACGCGTCTTTGGCATTTGCATTTCGCATCTCACCAAGCTACATAAGTCGAATTGTGAAAGAAGTATCCACAGTATGCAGTGAAAGACTTTCATCAATTTTCATGCCCACTCCAACCGAAGAACATCTTCTAGCAACTGCCAAGGATTCGAAGAAAAGTGGAATTTTCCAAATTGTATTTTGGCTGTGGATGGCATACACGTTAGGATATTTTGCCCTGGAAGAAGTGGTTCTCTATATTATAACTATAAAGATTTCTTCTCTGTAGTATTACTCGTTTTTGTGGATGCAAACTACAAATTTGTAATAGTTGATATCAGTTCGTATGGTAAAGAAGGTGACAGTGGTATCATTGAAAAATCTGACATAGGAAAGCTGATTAGAGATGACTCATTTTTTCTTCCTCCACTTACAATTGGGGAAAACTGTGTTTTACCACACGTTATTGTAGGAGACGAAGCGTTCAAACTGTCAACGCACATGATGAAACCTTACTCAAGAAGTGATACTCGCGAAGACAACAAGAAAGGTATTTTCAATTATCGGCTATCACGTGCGAGAAGGGTCTCAGAAAACACATTTGCTCTCCTGAGTCAGGTTTTTCGTATATTCTATACACCAATAGCTGTTGATCCGAAGGTTACTGATTATTTGGTCATGACTGCTTGCTGTCTTCATAACATGCTCCGAGACGCTTACCTTGAAGAAAACAACGTATGTTATTTTTCCCTTTCAAACGCAGAGAAACGACCAACAGATAATCTAACATCTTTAGTGGCTAGGGGTGGCTATGGAAATCTTAAAGGATTTGCAGTAAGGGGACGTTTTACTGACTACTTCAGTGGTAATACTGGGTCGGTACCGTGGCAAACGAATCAAGTAACGAGAACGGATCGGCAAGAATGAAAACCAACAAGTGTTGTTTATAACAATGGACTATTAATTATACAAGTGTTGTTTACAACAATGGACTATTATATAAAGCAGTTCTACTACGATACTCTAAATATAATGACAAACTTTTTATTAATAAACATACATAAATAACCGTATATATTATACGTTGTTGTAATTTTTTATTATGTATGCAATATTTTACATACCTGGTACTTTCAGAGACGTCGCAATTTCAACCCATACATTATCCTTCACATTTACATCTTTGTACAGTTCATGTCGCGAGTTGTACAAGCTTGGGTGTCCTCGTACTAGCTCAATCAATACTCCATCATCCATTTTGAGGAATTTTCCCCACAGCAAAAGGCGAGTAAACAATGTAAACGCTTACAGCCGCGCTCCACCTTCAGCAGTACTGTTTTTAATAAGAAGCAAACCCTGAAAATAACAAACTAGGCCAAGGGCAACGCGACTCATGAAAATACCACCTTTGTAACTTTTAACAAATGCTGCGGTTGAGACAATATGCTATATGTTGGGTGTCGTCGACAGGTTCTGGAAGAGCCAAAGGTCAAACAAAAAAAAAAGGTAATGCAAAATAGTTGTATATATACAAGCTCCACAGCTCAGAGAACGTCAGCAGCCACTGACGGGATAACGAGAGGTAGTGCGCCGGTCGCTGATGGAACATAAGCAAATCTTCCCAATAGGATGCTTGTTTTTATATGCCGTTAAGGCGCCCGCCTGGTGGCCGTGTGTTCGTGTGAGTGAGGTACGGCGTCAAGGGCGATGTTGACCGGCTCATCTGGCGAGGTATCGCCTCTACCGCAAGACACCGAAACGGTGTGCAGTGGTGACCCCATCTTTTTATTGGTGGAAAGTTTTAAGTAAAGTCCAATACACCTCTCTACTGTAGTTCCACACGAATCCCTTCAGTAGTGGTTTGGATATAATAGATTTAAAAAGCCGTTTTTAGCCATTTTGAGGTGCTCTGAAGTGGTCTATCTAATTATCGCGATGTTTTAAAACTACTATTCCGAGGTCGTTTGAAGTGTTTGTTCTTTTCGTAAATGCACATATTATCAACACGTTTAGTAGCTTCTTAGATAAAAGCGTTCTGCTAGCACACTGCAACACTGGCTACAAGGCAGGCAGGCGGGCGCCTTAAGGCGGCCGCCTACCTCGCGTTTAAAATGCGTTGCAGTGTGGTCGTAAACAGGTTTTTTCTACGAATCAATTCCACGTGTGCCCATTGTGCCAACGTACGAAAAGAAAACACACTTCTGACAAGGTCGGAATCTCATTAAGACACTATTTTTAAGCCCTCCAACATGGCTAAAAACAGTGTTTTCAAACTGCCGTACTTCAAAATGTACTAACCGGATGTATGTGAAACTCAGACTGCGACCTGCACTGAACTTAGTTGCAGACTTTCCACCAATAAAATTATATGGTCACCGTTTAGTGTCCCATAGTAAAAACTGTTCGACGGGAACCTTGCTCGCTATATTCAGAGCTTGACTCGTTGAGGCTATGCGGAATTTGATGCACTTTTCAAGGTCGCCCTTATGTCTCCGTCATTCATGAGTCTGTAATGCGCAGGTAGACGACGCCCTAATGGGCATTGGTGCATGGAAAACATAAAGATTGTTAAACTGCTCATGGTGGCTTTTAGAGTGTCCATTGTAAGTGAGAGATTTTGGTCAGCACTGAACATCGAGATCTTTAACGCTGGTAAGAGGTGACATGAGGAGAGTATGGAGCAGCGCCGGAATGATGGTGCCGGGGGAATTGGGAGATCCCCGAGAAATCTCGCCGACCATTTGCATCGCCCGGCACGATTCCCATTTGCGAAAATCCGGGGACCAACCCTGACGGGAATCTAACCCGGATCGCCTTGGTGGGAATGGCCATTGTGATTACCTGAATAAAGTTATACGCCGTAACAACACATCAGGTAGTTGCAACTGAATTTAGGAGGTGTGTGTAAGGAATTTAGAAGCTCACGCCACTTTCAAAATGCCAGCTCGTGAACATGTGTTCTCATTGATATCATAATAAATTAATAAGTGAGGAAGATAAGGAAAATAAGAACTTTACTTTATGACTTGAAGTAGGCTACTTATATTACTAATTTGACCAATGCGTAGCTGCCTAGAATGAAAATATATTTTGTACAGACATTTTCCAATTTGATACAAAACATATTTGTGCGTTTGAGTCCTATAAGTGCGGGAGTGGTAAGGGCGACACAGCATGATGATAACGCCTAATCCTAGCCTCTATACACAAGTCACTGAACTAGCATGCATGTCTTATCGCCGACAACTAGCCTCTATGAGGCACTGATGATGACCTTATCACTTTATGACGTGTTATTGAAGATTAAGTCGTATTATACACGCCTATAACCGTTTGAAAAATTCTGCGGCAAGATTTGTATACCGTCCTAAAAGGAACACATAGAACACCAATTTTTCGCCATTTACGGCAGCTAGAAAATATGCTTTAATGAGTAGTGGTGAACTTGAAATTAACGTTCTTTAAATTCTATTCCTTAAGGACGCGGTTCACCCCAGTCTTCAACGTGTTTATTTACTTTTATTTTTGTACCTGACATTTTTTTTTCTTATTTTAGACATAAATTGTTATTAAAACTTCCTCTTAGGAAATTTGTGTGTCTCGCATAGTTTTTGCGTAATGAGTCGTAAACGTCAAAATTTGCACTTTACGGTTTTATGTACGCCACTAAAACCAACCTACAAATCAAACCTCAAAAATTGACAGTGTATAACAATGTTGTTGGCTATGATTTGACATATATGAAACAAAAAAAAACTTTTTTATTTAATATAAAATGCTGAATTTTGAAATGAAAATTTAAAAATTTGAACAATGTTTTAAAAACACAAATATATATATATTTGTTTTTGTATATGTCAAATAATATCCTACATCATTGTTACACACTGTAAATTTTTTCGGTTTGGTATGTCAGTTGGTTTTAGTGGCGTATATAAAACCGTAAAATGCAAATTTTGTCGTTTATGACTCATCACGCAAAAACTATGAGAGATACTGCAATTTCCTAAGAGAAAGATTTAGTCACAATTTATGTTTAAAATAAGAAAATAAATGTCTGGTTTAAACATAAAAATCAAAAAAGACATTGAAAACTGAGGTGAACCGCGCCTGTAACAAACAACATTCATGTGCAATGAGCAGTTATCGAATAATCTGTTAACGACCGAAGCTCTGTACACCGCTCGGTGGCCTTAGCAATTGTCAACTCAAATTTCTTAATTTTTAGGGACCAGGGGTGCCCATCCCCCCAAGACCCAATTCGCAACCCCCCCCCCCAAAAAAAAACACCTCCAAAAACTAAAAAACAAATTTACTGCGAGTTACACTTCAGTACTGGAGAGATATTTAGGCTACCATTTCGTAAAAACAATCGTAAACAAATACAACTGATTTGATATTCACTAGCCTGCTTTGTAGGTAATACCTAGGCCTATAACATAATGAAAAAAATTTCACTTATGATTTTAATAATTTATTCGAAAAAAAACCACAAATTCTGAATGCGCAACTTGCGCAAGATCATCCCCTTGCGGGCATCCCTGCTAGGGACAAAATGTATTTGGGTTTCATTGCAAAAATTCTAGCTACGTTACAGCAAACAATAAAACTTTTAAGTTAGGCCTACTGTTAATGGAATGCTTGCAATGTGCTGTGTACCTTTTTGGGAAAAGTCTGCCAGTTCACATTTTATGCTTTAAAAACGTTTAATTTTCAGAAATAAAATAAACCGGAATTATGATGAAAAATATATAAATCTAAAATGGCGATACTACTTTCCCCTTTAAGAGTGAGTGATAGTCTCCATCTTGAATTTTTGTATTTTGTGTCATAACTTTTCTTCTGGGTAAATTTTTGGAACTTTGACCTAACTACGGAACGGAATACACATTGATAGAATTTTATACACCATACATATTTATTTTCCGTTACTGTTGTTATACATGAAATTGCAGTTAGAAAATTGTTGTTACTGTCTTAACTGCAGTTCGATATGTAACAACTATAACGGAAAATAAAGGTTTGTTGTATGTAAAACTATATCAATATGTATTCTATACCGTAGTTAGGTCAATGTTCCAAAAATTTAACCAGAAGAAAAGTTATGATACTAAATTCAAAAATTCAAGATGGAGACTATCACTCACTCTTAAGGCCATGATCTTTCATTTATTTCAAACAATTGCAAACAACTCGAATATTTTTAAATCAAACGTTTTGCAAATATTTGAGACTGTGTACAGTCATACAACATACAATTTTGCCAGAGTGTTTTTTTTTTTTTTTTTTTTTAATAATGTACCATTTGCTAGTAAAAAATAATTTTGCTTCATTATGGCCTATTTTGACAACAAAATACGTGATATATCAGGGGCAAAAATCTATTGCAACAGAAAAATTCAGATACAAACCATGATATATAAGTGTCAAAACTGCAAGAATGAATTTTCGATATATGTATTAATTTGCGTTAAAATATATATATTTTCGAAACCACTGCAAAACTAAGGAGCGAGGCCTTAAGGTGGCCGCCTGCCGAGGGCACCGAGCGATGTACAGAACTACGGCCGTTACCAGATTATTCGAAAACTGTCCATCGTGCACGAGTAATTTCTGTTAGTAATAGCATTATAAAGAACATTTAACGTGTGTATGCCAATTTCAAGCTGGTCTTTTTTTTTTTTTAGGTATGTAAATCGTGCAGCAGAATCTTTTAGAAGGTGTATATATTTTTACAACCCATGCAATGCCCCCTGGGTCTAACACAAGTACGATGACTGAGCTAGCCATGCCGCTGTGGGCACAGCGAGTGACGTCAGGGCGTCGCCTAATATAAAAGCGAGGCCGACCGAGCAGAGGGGGATTCCGGCAAAACGACGCCACCTGAAGACGAAGGTCCTCCGAGCCGAGGGGGCCAAGCTGCGAGGGGCGTGGTCGCCGACGACGACACAGGCGGCAAGGTGTTAGAAGGGCCAGAGTGGGCGCCGCTTCTCGTTGGTTCCGAAATCGTGCTCCGAGCTTAAGAAGTCAATTCAGTGGTAAGTGAATACACCTCTTCTTTAAACTCTCCCTATATATATATTGTTGTAGGGATCGATAGTCATTGAAATTGAAATAAATAATTAATTGTTTAAGGTAACCTAATTGCCTTTGGATAAATTATAAAATATATAAATAAATAGTTGATGGTCATTTAATTCCTGCATGCTCTTGATTGAGTTTCCCCCCTTATCTTGAGTGTTAAGTTCCACTAGAGAACGAAAACATTACAATGTTTGCAATACACCTTCGTATTTAATATTACGTCATAAAGTGATAGGGTCATCATCAAAGTCTCATACAGGCTAATTGTCTGGGAGAAGACTGCACACCAGCTCAGCGTCTTGCGCATAGAGGCTAGGTAGAGTTGTGATGTGCGTGTTGTCTCGTCCTTACCGCACACGCACTTACAGACCTCAAACACGAAAAAAACTTTCACCCATACGGCCACCTTATCGCCGTTCCAGAGGATAAAAAATCTTAATTTTATATTCTCTTATATTTCTATGAAACAATGTTAGTTTCGTACACGTTACTTGCGAGTACATTATCCTCTTACAAAAAAAAATTAGCTCAGCCAGTTTTCCCATAAAGGCATTTCAAAGTCAAAATTTGAATGTTTTTGGTTCACACACCCCCCGAAAACCAATCATCATTTTTAAACTAAATAATTCACAGTCAAAGTACATGTCACGGGTTAGGGTTTTAAGTACCTAAAACCCAATACAAATCAGTTTTTTGTTTTGAAAAAAATTCTAATGGTAACAATTTTTTTTTTTTTGAATTTCACAAATTTTTTAAACATACAAAACAGTGTTTGAATGGGATTTTATATACCTATGTAAATTCCTAGCCAGTGACATGTACTTACGCTGTGAATTATTTCATTTCATTAGGTAGATTAGTGTTTGGTGGGTGTATGAACTAAAAACATGCAAATTTTGACTTTGAAATGCCACTATGGGGAAACTGGCGGTGCTAATTTTTTTTTGTAAGAGGATAATATTTTCCCACGTAACGTCTACAACAGTGTTTCATAAAAATATAAAATTATGATTTTTGTTTTTATTTTGGAACGCTATTCATGGTTTAGTATGTTCTCCACGGAGTATCTTATTAACTGTGATGCATTTGTAGCTGAACAACAAGTGTATGCGCTTATTAAGATTCCACTGTACCCCTGATGTACAAATTTTTTGTTTTTAAGCCGTAATATTTGTTTTCCAGCATAAATAACAAATATGTAACCAATTTAATGTACACATACTTGAACGTTTTTGCGCTAAGTTTTTTACACTTTAAATTCAACATGTAAACAGTGTGAGAAAAAACAATGTACTAATTTTTTTCTCTTACTGTTTACGAATTGCAATTTACAAGTAATGGAAATTTAGCTCAAAAATATTAACGAACATATACATAAAATTGGTTCTACCTGAACACATTTTTTATTTATACTGTAAAACTAATGACTTGATAACCTAGAACTGGTACATATGGATTTTCTTTAAGGATGTGACAAGTGTTTTATATTTATACGCCATAGTTTTAGTTCTGTAGGCGTTACTTGTGACTACATGTTTCACTTGTGAAACATTTTTTGCTCTCATTGTCTTCCATTAGCGGCATGTCAAAGTCAAAATTTTCAAAGTTATGAGAACATAAAAATAACAAAAACCAACGGACTTACTGGAATGAAATAACTAACACTTAAATTATATATTATGATGGGCAATATCCTAAAAATTTTAAAACACTTAACGAAATTATTTTGTATTTTTAAAAAATCTGGAAACGATGGCCATTTTCTTCATTTACTGCAATTTTTTAAGAAAATACAAAGTGATTTTGTAGTATGATATATTCTTTACAGCATACGGCCCATTATATATAATTTAAATGCAAATCATTACATTCGAGAAAGCTAAAAATTTTTCAGAAGTGGATAGTGTTGTCAGAAGTAATGTCTACAAAACTAAACACTTTATCGTACAAATATAAAATTATGCATTTTTGCCATTTTAACTCCCGTAAGTGAATCCGCAGAAAATTCTTATCCCTACAGATGAATTGTGTGCATCAAGCATCTCTCATACAGCGAGCGGGTCAAGTATGCATGATGACAGTCAAGTTTAGTCAATTGGCAGATTGAAAAACCACTTGTAATTTTATATTGTTTATACATTTATATGATCGCGATTTATTTGGCATATCCAGGGGGACTTGGGGACGGTCGTAAGTACAATTAATACGATCAGAAAGAGTGCAACCCAGCCAAACGGGAAAAACAGCTCTCCACAAGGACGTCGAGAAATTTGCAAATTACAACGGGCCGAATGTGTGACCTATTCTGGGAGTCCAGCCAACTGCCGAATTGCAAAAGTCCACATTTAGGGATCACAAATGTCCCGGGGGACATTAGTGGATTTGAAGTTGACCGAAAATGGTTGTTCTCCTGTTAGACGGAATGTACTGACGACTAGAGACTGGAAAAATTCTCTGATTCGCTGACTTGTAGGCTAGTCTCCAAGAATATATGTGCACTCAAGACCACAGCAGCTCTTCATTAGTTGCTCTCTGACACAGTGATATGGACCTGTATTTAGTTACATTGTTGTTACTGGGTCAGCGACTTACACGAGGTGACAAATAAGTCAAGGACCAATTGCGAAAACGACACGAACTTACAGTCGCTGGAATTCTAGCTTGTGCTTAAAAGAAAACGCAAAATTTTCATGTCCCTGCTGACGAAGTTTAGAGTTAATGAGCAGGATGCGTTAGAACACATTTTTTTGTTAAACCATTTAATTAAATGAACATGCCCTCTTCCAACCCGCCAGTAGTAAAACTAGGAGGCAAACGCCACTTCCACCAACATAGTTCAGGAAGGAAAGAAAAATCTCCCCACAGCGTCCACACGTCTGTAAAAAAGAGAGAGAATTAAAAAAAAAAAAGAAATATAATAAACGCTATATTTTTATGACCGCCTCAGTCAAACAAAAACGGCTGTATATCAAGGTCTGCAGTGACCCAGTCACACGCATAATGACAGCTTTTTTTTTTTTTTTTTTTTACGTTCAGTCGTGGAGTGTAGTAGTAGTAGACACGTGACTCTGGTAGAAGGAACGGAGAGGAGTGCGGGATTTCGGTAGACCATAACAAGCGAAGATAGAGTGGGGAGAGGGAGGAGGTGAGGAGAAGGAGAGAGGGGCGAGAGACTTTTATGTTATGCGTTAACGTATTGGCATTCCCGCAGTAGTAATCAGGAGACGGATGGGTCCACAGCATCGCGAGGAGAGCTCCCGTCTGGACTGGAAGAAGATATTCTGAAGGCACCGGTGAGTGATTCAGCATCGGTGGGAATAAACAACTCTTCGGAAATGCTAAGCGGTCTCAATTAAATCGGGACGGTGGTACATTTTCGCATCCCTCCCTTTTTTTCAGTCTCTCGCCGGGAGTCCATAAAATTTGTAACTCATTTGCGTTGGGCTTGACACGCGAGATGCCCTGGTCTTCATTGCTACGCGTTGGTGGGGAATTTTTTATAACTGGTCAGGACAGGAGCGAGTAGTTTGCAGGTTGGGATCACCTAACCTCACACACACACGCACAACCAGTGCTGCCATATCTACTAATATGTCAGAACTTACTTCCAATGTTATCTACTTAACTACTGACAAATTTACGCGTTAATGCAAATTGTACTGATTTTATAAATAAAGTTAACTTTCCTCCTGATATTTCAAAATGCACGCTATTAGCGTGTTGAATGAAATCAGTGTCACTTCAGCAGGGGCGGATTTATGGGGGACATGGGGCCACCCCCTCTTTTTATGTTTTTCTTTTTTTAATTTTTTTCTAATTTAATTTTTATTACCACTATACACTTTGAAGACATAACTTATTTAAAATTTTTCTTATTTATGAAATTAAATATTTTGTGTGTAAACTCCTTAAAAAGCACCATTTTGCATCTCTAAAATCAAAATTTTCCCGAGGGAGGACCCCCGGACCTACCCGCTTTTGGCTTGGGGTGTATGTATACACACTTTTTAAGGCATACGCCCCCTCCTTCTCGCAAAGCTGGATCCGCCACTGCACTTCAGCAATCAACTGTGTTGCCAATTTATCTTTTTTTTTTTTTTTCCTATTACCAATATTGTTGTGGACTTGACAAATTTGTCATAACTTACGGCGCCCGCCTGGTGGCCGTGTGTTTGTGTGAGTGAGGTACGGCGTCAATGGCGATGTTGACTGGCTCATCTGGTGCGGTATCGCCTCTACCGCAAGACACTGGAACGGCGTGCAGTGGTATCGTAGATCACTAGCCTGACTGACACTTTCAGTGGTGACCCAATCTTTTTATTGGTGGAAAGTTTTAAGTAAAGTCCAATACACCTCTCTATTGTAGTTTCACAATAATCCCTTCAGTAGTTGTTTAGATATAATAGATTGAAAAAGCCGTTTTGAGCCATTTTGACGTGCTCTGAAATGGTCTATCTAATTAACGTGATGTTTTGAAACTAGTATTCTGATGTCGTTTGAAGTGTTTGTTCTCTTCGTAAATGCACACATTAGAAATACGTTTAGTAGTCTCTTAGATAAAAGCGTTCTGCTAGCACGCTGCAACGCTGGTTACAAGGCAGGCAGGCGTGCGCCTTAATGCAAATATTGTGATAGGTTTCAACTCAAGTTTGTTGTTAGAGAGTACTGTCAAAGCTTCCTATGTTTAATTTCTTTATATAGTGCCGTGAATGTCACGTGTGTATTGCACGCAATGTCTGAAAGAGACAAAAATATGATTCCAAGCCCATAATGTACTTGAAGAAATTTGGTATATGCCCAAAATTACAAGTGTGAGAGGGGAAAGGGGAAACAATTTAGCAAATCAAGAATTGGCACACTAAAAGCACCAAACGTTTTATCTGATTACATTGAACACCGTCTTGTAACTCATGTGCAACAAATTTTTCTGCCTGTTTTTATACGTTGTTTTAAAGTTTGTTATTGTTCAGATAGTGCACTGTCCTAAAGTACATTTTTTAAATGGGTACCATCACCACGTCGTTTAATGTTCAAAATTCTATATGTCTACTTAATTAGTTACGTTGCAAACTTGTTACTATAGGTATCATAAGATAAAAAATCTTAATTTCTACTGATTTTTGCTTCGGAAATCTATTAATTTTTGAAAATTTGTATTGGCAACACTGCCGACAACAGCAGACTGTCTTCTCAAACTTTGCAAATGCGAGCCTCAGGCCATGTTCCATTTGTCAATTTTTAGGCGCTTATGAAAACCATACTCGACCTACTCGATAGAGTAGATATTACTATAAAATCGGGCAAGAACCATACGTGATGTAAGTCTACCAACCCGCAAGATCTCTAAATTTGCGACTCGATATTTTCGCAAGATCCACTCCGGTGCAAAAAAAAGCAGCGTTTATGTGTCAGAGAACTTTCGCTTTGAAATCCCTAATTGCTATGCAATTTTTTGGGGGGTAGCTCTAGAATTTTTGTGCAGCATGTGTACTAGTACATAATTATAAAGCTATTACGTATATTGTACACGTACAAAATTATATTCTGCGCTGTTCTAACTTGGTCTAATATCACAGGTCTGCCAGATCAGTGGAGCCGGTGATTTTCGGTGAAAAGAGTTATGCAACATTTTGTGTCAATGCATTACGTTCACGTCTGCAGTTCTGCTTCGTGGTTATTGGCAGCGTGTCTTTGTTAAATGATGTCTCTCATTTGAGTTCGCCAATCACAGTAACGTTACTACAACTTCAGAAGTCTGTTATTTGTCAGTAAAACCCCGAGACGTCCAATCACTGATTATGAAGCAGAACTGCAGATGTGCACGTAAGTCACTGAAACAATGTGAGGCAAAATTATTTTCGCGAAAATCAGGGGTTCCTAGCTATTGGCAGAGTGTATTTGTGCAGAGGCGTGGCTCATTTGACTGTGCCAATGAGAATTACGTTACTGCGACACCACACGTCTGTGATTAGCGAGTAGATCCCCAAAGACGTTAACAGTTAAAAACATTCAATCGCTGACCATAAAGCAGAGCTGCAGGTGTGCTCGTGAGGTTTTGAAACAAAATGTTGCGTAATTCTTTTCACCAAAAATCACTGGCTCTACAGATCAGCGACTGAAATACACCGCTTCTGCGATTTTGTTGCATTTTTTTTAAAACAGGCCGCCAACATACTACTCTTCGAATTTATGTACGCTCGGAAAAAAACCGTTAAACAGCCATCGACTGATTGCATCTGAACACGTGACCAATGCTACCGAGTATGTTATAAAAACTATGTTTCCGTAAACGCCGATTGTTAGCAAAAATTATCGCATGACGCGATTTTGTGCACGAAATCTGTGACGTAATTGGTGTTTCGCAATTTTGTATACCACCGAAGGTTACAAATTCCCAAATGCAGAATCCCAAGTTAAGGTTATTCTGTTACAGGTTGGGAAGATCAATGTTAAAAGTTTGTCGCAGGGACAATTTCTGCCGCTTGAGCTCTAGTATTTGTAAGGAGTGTAAACGTACCAATCACAGAGCTTTCCTGAATGTTATGTTATATGAAGTATGTAATTAAGGGGGATGGAGCGCCAAAGCAGTAAACTTTCACAATTTTCGACATAACTTTTTCCTCTGGCTCAACTTTTGTACACCTTACTTTATTACATAGTCACAGACTTTCTTATTTTTAGAGCACTGATGGCAGATAGGAACTATGTCTCTTTTTCCTATCTACCATCACTGCTCCAGAAATAAGACAGTTTGTGACTATGTAGTAATGTAATAAGTTGTACAAAAGTATCATTTCCGGATTGTCGAACCTTGGTTTTCGATAATAAGCGATGGGGAAAAGTTATGTCGAAAATTGTGAAAATTCACTGCTTTGGCACACCATACCCCTTAAGAAGGCAAAATCGGTTTGTTGTTCACTTTAAAATCAAATTAAATGACGTCTCTCATTTCCAAGCCCAGTAATAGTATTTCCACTACGGTTTCGTGTTATACTACGCCCGTTATCGATAACAGCAAAACCAGAGGCAGAATTGTTCTTTGTGCCGAACTCTCCCACGAGAAAACACGATTTCTGCAGTAAAATCAGCCTTAGACAGGGCGAAGAATGTGTCTAGGATAGAGGCAGTGGGAAATTGCGGTAGTAGTTTCTGCCAATAGAGTCATCCGACCAGCGCAGCGTCCTGCGCCTTATAAATTGTGGTTGGGCGACGGTTACGTATGACAATGAGATTCCTTTCTACTTTAAAAAAAAATCTGAAATTTATGACAATTTATTTCATTTATAGCAATTTTAAATAAATTAATACAAAAGGTCTGTTGTATTTTTTTATATTTTAGGATATTGGGCATCATATCTCATTTCAATGTAAAGTATTTCATTCGAATAAGACATTTGGTTTTTGTTATTACTATGTTCTCGTAACTTGCGCATTCTGACCTTGGCATGCTGCTATCATATGGAGAAACTGTGAGAGATAAAAATGTTTACAGTGGAAAACGTAGTCACAAATAACGTGTATAAAACGAGCACTATGTCGTGCAAATATAAAATTATGATTTTTTTTGCCACGTGAACGTGAACACCCTTTAGAGTGCGCACTGCGACGATAGACTTGCCGCACCAGAATTAGCATTGGTGCAGTTCACGGTCGTAGAAGAACAGGTCTGGTCACTCGCCTATCAACCAATGTATTTTGCTTGACCCCCTTGTTTGGCTGTAGTTCACCAAGCAACCGAGAGTGTTGTGCGTCCTTGGCGCTGCAATCAGGGCGGTCGGGTTCAAACTCCGCCCACTTTTCCCCAGTGTTTAAATTATAAAGTCCTTAAAGATTGCTAGAGCCATGCTTTAGGATTGTGAGCGAAGGAAGCATTTCATAAATTGATTAAAAATAAGTTTTGATAAATTGTTTATCTTTATAATGTAAACACTGGGAAAATTGGGAGGGAAGGTGGGCGGAGATTCAGCCCGACCGCCCTGATTGCAGCGCCAAAGACGCACAACACTTTCGGTAACTTGGTGAACTGCAGCCAAACAACAAAGGGGTCAAGTTTCCAGGCGAGTGTCCAGACCTGTTCTTCTACGGCCGTGAGTGAGACAAAGATAAGCAAATTTATTTACTAATCTCTGGAGCGAGGCTACTACACATGTTTTACATGCTCTTTGCTACTATCTGAGTGCAGCAAAATCATTATAACAATGCAGTCAAATAGACTGTGAATTCTGCATTTCGAACCATGGTCTTAGTTCCTTTATGGTCGTGCTGCGAGCTGTAGGAATTATTTTAGTTCGTGGTCCTTTGAAATTTTCGAAAGCGATGAATTACATCTTCCTAATAGTAAAACAACGAGACTAGTAGACAATGCTCTACAATCTAAAACATTGATGTATTTGAATTGTGAAATATGTCTCTGAATAGCTTCCACAGTTCAGTTAGAAGGTGAAAGCAACATGACAGATATAGGGTGAGTTAAAAATTACCTTATGGGATTGCGATTTCCACTGCTGAACTAAGTAAGCGGTATATTAAATACATAAATTATGTTATGTACGCCTTGATTTGAACGATTATAATGAAAAAAAATTTTAAATTCTGCTCAAGTGTGAAATTCTTAATTTTATAACTTTACGAAATAATATTAACTTTGTAGACGTTACTTGTGACAGTTGTGACTATGTTCCTCATACGAAAAATGTTTAGCAGGCATGTACACGTAACGACATGTCAAAAGTTACATGTTACGGAAGCATACACCTTCATAAACCAACGGACATACTGAACTGAAATAATTGGCACTGAAATTTTAGATGTCACGGGCAACAAGATATAAGTTGGAAAACTTAAAACATTTTTAACTACTCAAAATGAAGCATTTTTTCCATAAAAAATTAACGACGTCTTTCGCACGCTTAGTAACGAAAACAATTTTGTCGTTCAGATGCGTAGTTTTTAGCAAATAGCAGTATGAAACCAGTAGCTGGACTGTGTACACAAGACTGCGAATTCCGGCTGGTTAGTTGTTTAACCAGTAAAATTTCCGGGTCTAACATTTCGGTTTCAAGTCGGAGTCAGTATTCATATGAAATAAGTAATAATACTAAGATAGGTAGTTGTAAACAATAAACTTTAAATACGCAAAAAAAAAAAACTAGCAAGACAACTAAATACAGATTGGTAGTAATTTTGTCAATTTTGTTTGGATCCAATTTTGTCCCCGAAAGAAACTTGACAACCCTGTCTCTGCACTTCAGGCGGACGTTGTGGGACCATCATGGATTATTTTCGTTGTCACCCGTCAGTAACGAGACTTGGCCACACTTAAAATGCGTCGCAGTGTGTCCGTAAACAAGTTTTTTTTTTACGAAACTGTTCCAAACGTGACCATTTATTTCAATGTACAAAAAGAAAATACACTTCAAACGATGGCGGAAAGGTAGTTTCAAAACACCACATGAAGTGGAAAAATCGTTTCGGAGCCCCTCAAAATGGCTAAAAACGGCTTTTTGAATCTGTTAACTTATATCTGAAAAAAATTACTCACGGGATTCGTGTGAAACTACTCCAGAAAGCTGCAATGGACGTAGCATTAAAACTTTCCTTTCCACCAATAACAATATTAGGTCACCACTGAAAGCATCAGTCAGGGAGGTTGATCTACGATACCGCTCATGGCCGTCTTTAGTAGAAGGCCGGAGTCTTGAATGTGGCAACACTGCATCGGGGGCCTGCAGCTTGTCACTTCTTGGCCACCCTAAGTTGTGTATAGGCGGTCTACACCTAGCTGCAAGTTTAACAACTTCTACACCCAAACTGCAATATCGCGTTTTTCTTGCCGGAAGTGACGTTCTGGTTGTTACAACCAAAGCGTTCAGGCGGCGGGTGTATGTACAACTTCCACACCCAGGGGCTACACCTTCTTACACCATCTCTGCGAGGTGGAATAGTTTGGGTGTAGACGTTGTAAAAAAAAAAAATTCAGCGCTATTTTCTAAATGTGTTACAAGTAGCTGGTGTTGTTTTTAAGAAGTTGGCTTTCCAGTTTTGAATCAGAGCATCCGCTATATAGAAAAAATTGTATTCTGTTTCATCTGGGAGGTGTGTAAAATAAAATTTTATATTTTATATTGCTATTTTTAGTAACGTTTTGTGGGTTATGTTACAACTTGTTATGAATATAATTATAAGAATTCGTAAAACTAATACAATTAATTTAAGACTGGACGTTCCGTTTCCAATAGAACTACCAGTTAAGTGACGTATGAAATGAGTTGTATAAAGGTTATATTACCAAAATTTAATTTTATTCAAATTCGTAATTCACGCAAAACACTGTGCAGATTTGCTAAAAAATAAGTTCTGTAACAGAAAATACATCATTGGATTCATCACCTGAATCTGCCTTCGCCTGCATTCAAATATCTCGCAATATTACGTTTACTGTCATGCCACAACACAGAAAATAAACATAACAATTCACACCCAACTACACCTAGGTACAACACTCCTGAGCAAAGCTTCTCTGCAGCTTTTGTGGCGTGTACACGTCTACACTGACTAGGGTTGTCGATGAGCGACCGGCAGCAGGCCTCCGATACAGCGTTGCCACATCCAAGACTCCGGCCTTCTACTAAAAACAGCCATGTACCACTGCACGCAGTTTCATTGTCTTGTGCTAAAGGCGATACCGCGCCGGATGTGCCGGTCAACATCGCCCTCGGCGCCTTGCCTCACTCACACCAACACAAGACAGGGTCTGGTGCGTGCCCCGGCCCTCATTCAACTCCCTCCCCAAGGCTCGTGTTTCCGCATTTATTCCACCCGCGCGGAGGAAAAGGCGGTCTTGGTCAAAGACTTGCCTGGTCCCGGGAGGGAATTTTATGACCACCTTAGCTGTCACTCATTTTCCGAAACATCTGCGACTTTACTTTGGGATACTCGGAAATCCCCTCCCCAAACTTGTCCTCCAACTAACCTTTTCTTCTTCTTTTTTTTTTTACTTCACAGTTAGGCTTTTCCATTTCCCTCATAGAATGAATCGTTTGCCCATTGCCGCCGAGTGTCTAGATTTAAGATGCCGGCAGAAATAAAAATAAACATAAAATCAACAGGGGTCACTTTTACCACACCTGCTCCACCGATTCCTTTTTTTTTTTTAAATCTAATTGCACAAGAAACTAATCAGGGCTCTTTCCAGACCAAGGTCGCATCCCAATACTCGCAGATTTCACTTGTCAGTGGTTTCAGTAATATCAGTCACTGTTCATACTGTTGGAGAGCTATGATGGCCACTGAGTATTGTTCACGACTGACTCCTCGTGCGAGGCTATAATGACTACAGATTCCTCTGTACTCCGGGAGGACGTGTAGAACTTGTAAATAGGTACATACATTGGCGCGAGATTCAAAACTTCTGTCCTCTGGTAACTTTGAGAAACCTTCGAATTATCATGGTGATGAGTGTATTTAATGTCGGTACACAAAAATATGTCTTGAAAAGGTTTTTCCAAAGCAGCCTTTCGAAAAATAACGTTAAAATTAAATTGCAATTATTCTCGAAAAAATATTAGCGGATTATTACGTGAAATATAATCACTTATACGAATGTAAGCTTTTAAGGAGCCTCCCTAGTTAGGCTGCGTGTGTGAGTGAGGCAGGAGCAGTAAGGCTGCCGTTGGCCGACATATGTAGTGTATTATTGCCTCTCCGCGCAAGATACTCAGCTGGCGTACAGTGCTTCACTATTATCCATTTTACTACGGGGATTTAAGCGGTGACCACATTATTTTATTTGTGGACAGCGTAGTTCAAAGTCTAACGCTGGTTTCTGTAGTTGTGTTCTTCGAATCTGGTTGTTATTTTTACAGATACGACAGTCTGGAAAATCCATCTTTGGCTATTTTGAGGGGCCCGAAAATTATGTTTTAAATAAACGCGCCGAATTTTTTTTAAACTATAGTGACATCGTTTGAAGTGTGTATTCTTTTCGTAGCTATACAAATATAATGCTCCTTTAGCAGTTTCGTAAATAATAATAATAATAATAATAATAATAATAACCATCATCGCATCTCGCTGAGACGCATTTCAGGTAGATTTGATTGTAAAATGCGTATTCACGCATGTTTTCTTTTATTTACATGTTCATCCCTTGCAATCCTTCCGGAACTCTCAAATCACTGACAGTGACGAAACGTTTACTGATTACAGATGTTGTTCCGTTACTGCTGACGATCAGTGAAATCAGTGCTCACCAGCAGTATTAGAATGCGTCATGCGACGCAAGGAGGGCGTATGTCATCCTTGTTTCAAAACTAGAGGCACCTCGTCTATCCTTGGAGCAGTGTTGCCAACCTCTACAATTTATTCTTAGATTGGCTCAAAATATCCCTAAATACTGAAAAAAGTATACTGAATAAATAAAAATGCGTTATGGAAATTTATTTGCAACGATCTTGAGTATTGCAAGTGTTTCTGTGTTTCTCAAGAGACGCCATTTACGATCTGTGTCAGAATATTCACTTTCTTTTATTAAATGAGTGTACATTTATACGTGTTTACCTGCAATACGTTTTCAAGGTTGGTCGTGTGGTGCGTAAAGTGAGTGGTCCGTAAGATTTTATTCTATTAATTTAAATAACTTTTCATAAATATGAATGGTAGGCTATGCGTTAACTCGTTATTAGTATCACTTAATATTGTATACTTACTCGTATATATTGTATACTTACTTGTATACACAGTAAAAATAATACGTTTAGCTGTTAGCCATCTGTTTTAAGAAACAAGATAATATTTCATCATATATCGTCGAAGATAATCGGACAAGTAATAAATCGTTTAAAATAGCAAAGCAAAAATAAAGTAGCTTTTTACAAAATATTACGGTAGGATATATCGTCGTTGATTTTATGAAACCTGCTATGTGCCAAATGATAAATAGTGTATTAAAGTTACTTTCTCTGAGCCTGTGCTTGTGCTACAGTTTACACAGATGGATAGAAATTATGCTTTTATGACATGTTACTGTAATATAACACTGTTAGTGTCTATATGTTTTTTTGTCTCTTCCGAAAAAATTTTATTTTAACACACAGGAGATTTCATAAAATCAGTGACGATATGCCACTTTTGCGCGAACAATGCGTTATTGTTGACCAACAAACAGCATCGAGTAGATCGAGTAAGGTTTTCGTAAGCACCTCGTATGGTATTGATACTGTAGAATGAACAGATTTGAATGAAAACGGTTTATGTGGATAAACCTAGCGAACTAACCTGATAATACGGACACATGTATTGTTTATTTACGCATATGTACGTCGCTGACGATGTGCAACTGTTTGCTAATAGCAGTAAAAGAAACAAATTTGCTTACGAAATGATAAATTAATAGTAGAATTTAGCATTAAGTTAGTTCAACAATGGTTCCCATGCACAAACGGTAGGCGATATCGGTACTCACAGAAATGTGTTTCAAAACACAATCTAGCCGTTGAGATTTAATTTTATTTCAAAATCTTGTTCTCCAGTCAACGTAAACTGACATAAACACGACACATCTGCTATTCGATAAATCATTTTTTACTCTCTTGCTCTTCAAACTTCTAGTAAAATACATTGGCTCTTATGGCGGAAACAATGTTTATGGGCTACAGTGTCCACGTGTATAAACGTCCAAGCAACAAGGACACAAATACACTGACTTCAAGTGTTTGCCTGGGCAGTATACGGCATGGCCACCCCCTGATATTACACTTCTAATCCCTAGGTTTGGCAACACTGCCTAGGACACCGACGTTGCGCAGGATGAAGGAATGCTGTCTTGCCTGCAATGTCGCACCAGCGCGTCTGTTGTCTGTAGCATATGGTTTGTGGGTAGGGTTGGGGGGGAGGGAGTAGGAGTTGGGGTCCGTGCACCACCTTCTTCAGGCACATCTGTCCCACTGTTTTGCGCCTCCGTCTTAGTAAACATACCTCTATAGGCTGTTAGCGGTAAACTGAGCACTTTTGAAGGCATAGTTTTAATACAGACAGATCACCCTATATAACTAGCAACGTGTATAACGTGTATAGATTGTACTCTACTCAAAAGGTAGAAGGTTCTTAGTAATGTAGTGTATTATTTTCGTTGTGATCATATGTAATGGGTCCAGTGTAAGGCAAGGCATCCTTAAGGATGTTCGAGTGCGATAAAATTATATCTTTATATCTTTATGAAATATTGTTAGCTTGGTAGACGATACTTAGCTCTCATAGTTTTCTCATAACGGGGTGTCAAAGTCAAAACTTGCTTGCAACGCCGTCCATGCGCAAGGCGGTCTGCGCTTGAGGCGTAATAATTACCCTTTCTTCTGGTTTCCTCACAATATGTTATTAATTTTTTGTAACTTACATATTTGTGGCCAGTGAAATTACAACTTGTGCTCGGCTATTTACAGGTCAGTGAAACCAAAATTTATTTATGAATGATCTTGTAATTTTCGCACCAGGCGAACGACGCTTTTCTCGTGCACCGGTCAACCCTACTTCTATTATTCAACGTTAGAACGTTGCACACTCGATGTTTGCAGTCCTACTTTTGTTATTCAGACATCAACTCCGCTCTTCGTCTTCATATCAATGCGCCCGCCTGGTGGCCGTGTGTTAGTGTGAGTGAGGCACGACTCCAAGGGCGATGTTGACCGGCTCATCTAGCGCGGTATCGCCTCTACCGCAAGACACTGGAACGGCGTGCAGTGGTATCGTAGGACACTCGTCTGACGGACACTTTCAGTAGTGACTCCACCTTTTTATTGGTGGGAAGTTTTAAGTAAAGTCCAATATACCTCTCTATTGTAGTTTCACACGAATCCCTTCAGTAGTTGTTTAGATATAATAGATTGAAAAAGTCATTTTTAGCCATTCAGAGGTGCTCTGGAATGGTCTTTCAAATTAACGTGATGTTTTGAAACTACTCTTCCGAGGTAGTTTGAAGTGTTTGTTCTTTTCATAAATCCACTCATTAGAAACAAGTATAGTAGTTTCGTAGATAAAACCGTTCTGCTAGCACGCTGATTAGATAGTTCTCACAAAGTTCACTAGAGTGCTCTGTGTCATACTGCGACGGTGGAGACTCTAGCGGTGAATCAAAGATCTCGCTGAAAACCGCATTGAAAAATTTGCCTTGCTTGTCGACTTATGACGTGTACGTACATATTCAGTGCATATACTAATTAATGATGGTGATGGATCTAGCGATAATTAGAGAGCTGGATATTTGAATGGGTTCAAGGCCCAGCAGGCTCGACTCCACAGTCCTGTGTACACTATGTCTTTAGATACTTGTATATTGTCTGTTGCTATAGTGAGTGGACAGTTGTATATGTAACAAGTAGAGACATGCAAAATTCACGTTATTTTCTGACAGCTGACTAGACTCCAAGTGACTGTAGGATCGTTCGACGTCTCCCGCTGGCCGATATTGTCGTGACTTGCCGCGGAGAATACTTACACGGTAGAGGCCAATCTCTGTAAAGACGTAACACACGTAAATGACAACACATAAAAGTTCGTGGCCAATTGAATCACAGATTATGCTCTGTTATGTATAGTAAAGTGAAGTTTAGTCTGCTAACAAATGATAACGCGAATTTTGCATGTCTCTAGTAACAAGGTATCGCGGCAGTCAGTGAGTGTTTACATGCAGGTCTGCTGTTGGTTCACAGTTATCAAGAACTAATTTCTATAACAGTGACCCAATCGCTAATGTATGCAGCTAAAGTGTGTAGAAGTTGAAATGTAACCTCTTCTCAAATGAATTCACGAAATTTCTGTCTCTCCCTACACTCCTAAAATACGGACATAAATGGGCCTTCCTACCTGCACTTCAAATGCGCTGTACCGAGTTACGACTATTTTTGACGAATATATTTAACGCACATTATATCTGTATATCTACGAGAACACACACTGCAAACTATGTCGCTACAGTTTTAAAAATTTTGCCACGTTTATTAGAAACATCGTTTTCGGACCCCTTAAAATGGCCAAAAATGGGTTTTCCTGACTGCGATATCTGGGAAAATAACAACCGAATTTGAAAAACGCAACTATAGAATCAAGCGTTAGAGTTTGAACTACGCTGCCTATAAATAAAATAATGTGGTCCCATAGGAAAAAGGGTAATTGTAAAGTTCTGCACGCCAGCTGAGTGGCTAGCACGGAGAGGCGATAATGTATTACATACGTCGGTCAACAGCAATCTTACCGCTCCTGCAACACACACACAAACGCATCCTTCCTTGTTGGGGGGAGGGGGGGCCTTAAAAAAAAGATAAACTAAAAAGAAAGTCCCTCCATCCACCACCGTAATTCGCTCGGGAATCGAAACCCCGGACTTCCAGCAGTAGAAGCCTGCGACTCGAAGATGACGTGCGCAATTTAAAAAACCCGCGCGGGCAAAAATAAAACGTTTCGACTCTCGACGGTTGACGGCCTGGCAAAAGACCTTTTCCTGCGCAGGTTTTATGACCGCTTGGCGAGGAGGCGCCCTTATTGCGTGTCAAATCGCAACGCGGCCGAGGAGAGCCGAGCGGGCACGAAGGTCCCCGAGCAGCGAGGCAAGTGTCTTACCCAGAGAGGCCAGAGGGGTCTAGTTAACTCCGGCGGACACCCTGCTGCAGTCAAGAAGTGAGTGTATGTTAGTTGTCGCGACCGCGTGGACATGTGCCACACAAGTGCTTCGTGAAGACTGGCAACGCTGCTATCAGGTACGCACCACCGCTTTCTGATCTCTAGAGTCCCCTGATTTTCGCGTCAAGTGTTCTGCACCAATTAGTTCCTTAGTTTTGCAGTGATTTCAAAAATATTTATTTTTGTTACCACCTAATGCCCATATCAAAATTTTGCTTCTCATTTTTGACACTAATACGTAGAGGCACGAGTATTTTGCGTATTAATCTGGTAGCAGTTAGACTTCTCAGTCCTATAAACATATTAGCCAAAGTCGAATATCCATTGGCTCCTAACCGTACAGGTGTGTAGCCCCACGAATTATTTTATTATTTACTACTGGCTTGCAACCTCCAAAGGTGTGTCAAAACATCTGTCGTCTAATCACAGAAGTTACAGTGATATACAGGTTGCTGGCGTTCAACCTAACCTAACCTATAATCAATACGCGAAATACTCGTGCCTCTGCTAATATGTCATAGACTCGTAATTTGTAGCTGAATTTTTTGTAGCCATGTACTGAACGGTTTTTTTTTTAGATTTCGTGACCCAAAGTACCACTTTTTTGTCGTGGAAATAAGCCAGAATAGCAAAATATTAACACGCATCCACAGTATTGTGCATTTGTGTGACTGCACATTGTCTCAAATTTTTTCCAAGCTTTTGGTTCAATAATATTTGAGTTGTTGGCGCCAGTATGAAACAAATCTAAGGAACTAGCCCTTAAGGTCTGTTTTGAACAAGAAGATGTATATATTCTTGTTCACGACGACTTGCATAGTGCGACTGACCGACTTGTATGCGAGTAGCATGCATACAAGGTCTTGCATTCTAGCCAGAATCGTTTAGAGGTGGTTCTAATTTAGACGCGCGCCTTCTTGGAAAGTAGTTTTATGTTTTCATTTGGCACGTTTATGCACGTTTATTTATCCTAATATTGTTTAGTTGAGAATAGACTAATGTTTTTTAAAACCTAAAAGAGAGTATATATCAAAATTATGTTTGGCAGATTTGTTTAAATTTTTGTTTCCCGTGGTAGCGGATTTTTTTTTTTTTTCGAAACAAGATGACATACGATTTCGATGAATAAGTCAACCAGAATTTCGTTAATTATATACTAATTAGCTAAAACTACAGTATTTTCTGCCTTGAAAAACATCAGCCAACACGAAGACGATTTTAAACATAACTGCCAAACAGATTTTGATACCTGCTATCGTTTAGGTTTAAAAAATTAATATCGCTTAAAAGATATACATTAGAGAGCACGGCAGGGGCGTTTTTTCTGGTTTTCTAGGGGGGAAGGAGGCGCCAAGATTATTTTTTTTTCAGTGACAGTGACTTTGTTGCATCTTTTTAATTAATTAAGCATTTATAAATGAGAAATTTTAATAACAAAACTTCAGTTTTATGTGCTTAAGTTAGCAATATTTAAATAACAAAATATAAAAAAATATCATTTTATACACTTAAAACTCTAAATCAAGAGGGATGCCTCCCTATCTCCCCTAAATGACGCCCCTGGAGCACGGGGTTTTGAAGTAAGCACGCAAATTAATAACACTGTGTATTGTACGTTTATAGAGCTTGTATACAGGGGTGTTCACCATCTTGTTAAACAAATATAGCCGTGTGTTAATGCCTATTCACAATTGCGATATCCGAAGTTTTGTGTCTTAGGACAAGAATGCACTGATTGGCGTACGTGACTCTGTGACGTCACATCAGTGTCCTAAGTTACAATGTCTTAGGACAAGAATGCACTGATTGGCGTACGTGACTCTGTGACGTCACATCAGTGTCCTAAGTTACAATGTCTTAGGACAAGCTTGGTCCTAAGACCCAATCTTAACTTTTGTCCGAAGCTGTGTCCTAAGACAAAAGAAAATTTCAACTATTTTCGCGGGCATTCGTAACTAGGTATTAAAATTGAAAACATTGAAATCAAACACGGAAAAAATATAAGGTTTAAATCAATAGGAGTTGGACAGAATATTAATTAATCACAATTTTGGACCAGCTTGGGACATAATAAATGTGAACAGCGAGGGCGAATCTAACCACAAAGTTCGGATACATCCACGTCCTTACTGGCACATCTGCAGTTCTGCTTCGTGGTCACTGATTGGATATTTTAACTTTCACGAGCCTTGGAAATCTACCGGCAAATCACAAACGCGTGTTGTTGCAGGAACGTTATTGTAATTGGCTCAGTCAAATGAGATGCGGGTCTTCATATAGACACGCCTTCAATAACCTTGAAGCAGAATTGCATATGTGTACGTAAGGCAGTGAAACATGAAACAAAGTGGGGCAAAATTCTTTTCGCGAAAAGTAGAGGTCCCCGCATATTACTTAATTACAATTTTGGATCCGCTTCGGACATACCGTAAACCGGGGTTACTTTGGCCATTTTCGGTGTTACTTTGACACTTTAACATAATTAGTTTTTGGGTTTTCTGGTAAATAAACAGATAATCTGAGCCGAGTATTTTAAATAATTCCTTTTATCCTTATAGCTAATGCTTGAAACTTTCGTCAGTAAATAACATAAAACCCAAAATTTTGAGTTGTCAAAGTTACCCCGCTAGGTTCACAATTGTGAACAGCGAGGGCGAATCTAAGCACGAAGGTTGGACATGTCCGCGTCCATTGCCATGGTCACTTTTGTGGACACTTTTATGGCCTTTATAGGATTTACGTGCACCTGTACAAATTAGCTTAGTTGTTATCGGCTGAATGCCTGAAAAATAAAACTTTGTCATTTGACTGCACCAATCAGAATAAAGTTGCTGTTAAGCCACACGTCTGTGACTCGCAGTAAAACTAAATTGCAGACCAGTAATAAATAAGGAAATAAATCATTGCGGACACACGTGGTACCTGAGTGTACGGTTAGAAGCCAAATAAGGCACATATCAAGTTTAGCTACTTATCGTATACCGGACGAACTATTCATTTTAGAAATATAGTTTCTTAATGAAATATGTTTCTAGTAACATTCTAAGTAGTCCTACGTAAACAAATTTTTTGTTAGGTTAGGTTTTTTAGGTTAGGTTGTTTATTTATTTATTTATTTCGTCTTTCATTTTCTTGGCGAAGTTAAGGCTAAAATGCCTTCTCTTACACTTAACCAAATTTTAAACAAATATCAGATGCACAAAGGTAGCAAAAAAATTAGTTAAAATCTAACTAGAAACAATAGAAAATAGTAACTAAGTATATAAAATTGACGTAGTTAAAATAAAATAAGCTGACAGCTGCGACAAAACTTAAATGAAAACTAATCTAAATCCTGGAATATATACTTGCAGCTTACAACATACATTTTCTGTTAGTTAGTTTGGGCTAAGTTTAGGTTAGGTTAAGTTAGATAACCTTACTTTACCTAACCTAATGTAAGGTTAGGTTGCCTAACTTAAACTAACCTAAAAAAACCTAACCTAACAAAAAAATTACGTAGGACTACTTAGAATGTAACTAGAAACATTTTTCATCAATAAACTGTGTCTAAAATCAATAGTTTGGCCGGTACACGGTAAGTAGCTAAACTTGATATTTACCCCAATGAATATTCGACTGTAGCCGGTGTGCTACCGGATGTATACGCAAAACAATCGTGCCTCTATTTAACTTGTAGTGTCACCCCTGTGCCGTACTCTCCTCCTCGAGTCCACACCTGTGAATATTGTTGAAAACCAGTCAAAAACCAAAACAAAAATTTAAAAAAATGTACATACACACGGTGGAAATGGAAATGTCGAAGCATCAAACAAATACAACACTTAAAAATTATCTGTTCTCATATATTGTTCGTAATAGTAACCTGTTTATGTTAGATCATTTGTTCTCAGTTTTTTACTTTTTGTGCTTATAATTAGTCCGCAGTTATATTGTACTATAATAATGTTTTGTAAATAGTTCAGTGTAATAACGGGGAAGCATGTTAAATAGTAGCCATTCTATAACGTATAAATATAACGTATGTGCCCTCAGAACCTCAATATTTTAGTAAAGTTGAGCGAAACAGAGTAACTTATAATTTTCGTTTGCTTCTGTTTGTTTATGTCATCGATATACCACGTATAAAAAAAAGGTCGTTCGGGATAAAGTGAGCACTAAAAATTTAACATTTGAAAAATATCACTAGTCGTTACTGTATATAATTCAACATTAACTATAGTCCCCTTACTTCTTGTATGGTTGGCATCAAAATTACGCTATATAGTTCCGTGTGTTTTTCTATTTAAATGCAATAATACTGAAACAAAATAAACTGAAATCAACATAATTGTATTTTATACAATTAATAAAATATTTTTATCAAACTATATAGGTACCTACCGACAGCACAATTTATATTACACGCACAAACATCATATGATGTGTCCGGGGTAGTTTGACATTTCCCGTCGTTAGCCGTTAAGTACGCGCGGAAAGATACGAACTGGGTGAAAATAGAACTTTAGCAGGGTTTTTCTGAGTGCTCACTTTATCCCGAACCGTGTATAATTGTATGGTGAAACGTAACTAAGCATATGTTTTGGCAAAGATGTATTTATTATTTATTTTCGCGAAGTTAAGGCTTTTCTTACATGTAACCAATTACATAATACGTACGACAGCTACATAAAACAATGTGTCTCAAGTTTCGAGGTTTATACCTGAGTTGGGGGCGTTTTACTATTTTTATTTTTGAGTGTGGTTTTCATTTTATTTTATTTTGCATTACATTACATATATAACTTACATCAGTAACTGCAAGAAATACATTTAATCCCCTGGAGCACGGGGAAATTTTTAAATATTATTTTGTATTAGCGTAGACATGTTTTCCTCTTTTAGTGTGGGACAAAGATAACTAAGTTTTTAATAATTTGAAGTATGCATTTTGTCAGTTGTCAGGTTGTTTTCAGACCAAAATTTTTCACTAATTAAAATCATATTTTTCTTCCGTCTCTCTTTACCGAAATTAATATGTATAATTGCAACTAGTAACACTTTTTTGTGCATTACTTAGCAGTAAATAAAAATATAGTAGTTTGCCGCCAGGATTAAATATAAAAAATACCGTTTTGTTTCAATACTAGCAGGTACCCGCAACATCGTTTGCAGGTTATTTTTTCGGTTTTTGAAACAAAACGTTTTGAAAGGTGCTAAATGGGACAACATGATGTTAAGGGTCCGTTGTAGAAACATTTTGAAAAGTAAAATTGTTTCACATAATTTTTTGGGTTTCCCGTTATTCTGCGTTTCCCGTTCTTCTGCTGTACTCTGTTTCGCAACCGACCTCCCCCAAAGTATAATTTGTTTTGGTAAAAACCTTCACTGGCGCACCGCAACTCACCAAAATTGTTTTAATTGAATTAAAATGTTTTTGAGTATCCTGTTTATCCCATTTAACCTCTTTCCTCCAAAAATTAGTTTTTTTTTTCGGCAGAATACTTCGCGGACGCATGCAGAACAATTCACCAAAGCATTTTAGTTATTTTTACCAATTTTTTGGAGTTTCCCGTTCTGCCCCGCTATTCCGTTTTGCTGTCCTACTTCAAAAAGGGGAAAAAAAAATTTCGGCAGACACCTTCGTGGGCGCACGTACAACTCACAAGAGTTTATTTGTTCTCAATTGTTTGTGGTATCCTATTTTGACATTAAGTGTAAATATAAAATGAGGTAACTTGTAGATGGTAAGTGTTAGAGAAGGCAAAATGCCTTAAGATTCCTTTATACCCCTGATGTACAAATTATTTGTTTTAAAGCTCTAATATTTGTTTTAGAGTATAAATCAAAAATGTTTGTTAGAAGAACCAATTTAATTATTGTGTTCTTTAACACTTCTGCCACAAATTTGCGTTTAACGCATAAAACAAATTTACTGCAAACATGTTAAACAACACATACATTTAATTGTTTCTTCAAATAAACATTATTTTATAATAATGAAATCGTCTTTATTAGGCGCAGTTAAGGCATATATGCCTTCTCTTACACTGAACCCATATTAGGTACATACAACACTTATTTTAGAGATTGAAATTAAAATAAAATAAAAATCAATAGCAATAAACTATACTACCTAACTAACAGTAATAGCTAGCCTTAATGTTTACAAAAGACAGCCACGCTGAACAGGCACTTGAAAACTTTATGTAGTTTTAATTTTAAAACATAGTAAGAAGGAAACAAACAATTAACACTAAGTTCAGTCATACTTACATTCATACAAGCATTCATTCAATGTGTCGACTTTGAAGATCTCAGTAACAAACAACACGGCTTTAGAACAAAGAATCGGTACATCAGGGTATAGTGGAATCTTAACTTCGCTATTCTAAAAGACATAAATAAATAATAATAAATAATTACCCCCGTAATTTCTGAGCGTCTAATGCTTCGCATATCTCACGGGTGGTCTGGACAGGCGACCGTCATATGTAACACTTCGAATAGTTAGAGAAAAAAATCGAGAAGGAACAGGATGCCTTTGTTTTTGTCCTTGGCTGACAGAAAGACGACACTAACCAGAGGTTTAAAAAATGTTCTGGGGATGGGTCCTTCGTCGCGTTGGTGGAAGAGAGGGGACTGTTGAAACTAGGGGACAGTTGTTGGTGACTAGGACCTGACCCAGCTGGAAGGTCCACACGTGGTTCACATTATGGCACAAGGGCCGATCTCACCATGTACATGAGGGGTGGAGGAAGGTTATCTCGTAGGAATGCATGGTGGCTACATGCTGAGCTAACACTACCCAGCCCCGTGAAGGGTAGGGGTGCAACGAAGCGTGGTCATGTTCTGAGCACGTGGCCGCAGAATAGTTTGGCAGACAGAAGTCTAGGGACGCCTGATTTTCTCGGAAAGTATTTTGCACCAGCTTGTGCACATCTGTAGCTCTGTTTCACGGTTATTGGCAGAATGTCGTTGTGCATAGATGTCTCTCTTTTGAACGCGCCAATCAGAACGCAGTTACTGCGACACCACACTTCTGTGATTTGCGAGTTAGACCCTAAGACGTGTGAGAGTTAAAACATCCAATGGCTGAGTACGAAGCAGTGCTGCAGATATGTTGTAGTAAAATTCTGTTCGCGAAAAACAGGGGTCCCTAATTAAAACAGGTGTCGTCTAAGTAATCACAGAAGGAGTTGTGAAGTATACATTATTGACATTCAACCTGACCTAGAATCAATACGCGAAATTATCTTGCATCTACGAATAACACACGCCCGTGATTTGCAGTAAAACGTTGAGACACGTGAGAGATAAATTCTCAGCCAATCACTGACCATGAAGCAGAGCTGCAGATGTGCGCACGAGGCACTGAAGAAAGCTGATGCAGGGTTGCCAGATTATTTTCAAAACTTCGCCGCCGTATCTTGCTCTAAACTGTAGCCCAAAATCGTCAAAATGTAAAACTTTTAGTTTCCAGATTTTTAAGTTCTCGTTACGGTAAATAATGTTGTAAATTGCTTCAAAATTTCCGAATTTATGGTTGAATCGTGTTATGTATTATTATTACACACACACACACACACACACATATATATATATATATATTATATATATAATGGATTATCGCGGGAAAACTTGACTGTTTGCTGAGTTTCCACATACGTTCAGCTTACCAGAAGACTACTGGGCTTTTTTGCTTGTATGTGGAACTGTTACCCTATTTAACTGATCCATTAAAACTCCTGCTATTGTGATATTTAATGGCTGTGATTGGTCTGCAGAGAGCTACGTGGTGTCAGACGTATATCATCCAATCATACATGTTGCAAGAATCTGCAGTGTTTTCAAGGGTATGTTGGCTCAAAACTTTTTCGCTATATACCATCATCTCTGCACATATATTATCTCTTTTATTAGCACAATGCCTTGCAATAAATAAAGCCCCGTATTTTATTTCTTTTGAAGAACTATTTTTTTTAAACAGAAGTAATTTGCTTGTGAGTTGATGGTAGTAACATGTTTCATAGGCTAAATTTTATCGCCATCAAAATTGGAATTTGCTTTTTTTTTAAGTACAGCAAGTTGCATGACTCCTAAGTTACAGCACACTTAGCAGAATGTTTAATAATTATAAAACGTCTTTATTTGGCGCAGTTAAGGCAATTTTGCCTTCTCTTACACTGAACCTTATATATCACACACATTCTACAATTGACACTGTTAAAAAAATAATAATAACAAGCGGAAAAAGTGAGTTATACAAGTGCTTAGTTCATCTGAGAAGTTCGCTGCTTATCAGCAAGACAGGAAAATTTCGCGAATTTAATGATTTGCACGTTAGATTCAATTGTCCTATGCATACTCAAGCCCCAACTCCCTGCGTTTCAAGAAATGTCGATTTTGGGCATAACTAGAGGGACATCGACAAAATATTTAGTTGATTTTAAAAAAATGCAACTTGCCAGTATCTTAGCTCACCTTTATCCAGTCTTATTTATTTATTTTTTTAAATTGTCCAATACCATTCTGAATTGAATTTTAGAATGACATGTATCACTAGTTCACAACACAAGCGTTTTCACAGACAAATCTCGCTGCAGACAGAAAGGTCTTCGGCATTCTAGCCCGACTCCGACAAAATTATATCGTTGCTGTTGTGTTCTGAGGAAAACAACCAGAACTCAATGCCTTGGAGAAAAGGAAGCTGATTACGCTATTAGCAGTGAAACTGATGCCTTTCAAGTTCCTATCATTGACCGGAAGGGGTCTGGAAAGGAAAACACTGTGAATGTGTGATCGAATGAATGTGTGTGTGTAAATTGAACATGTTCTTATATTGTCTTCTATTTTTCTTGTATAATTTTTGTGTAATGTGAATATTTTTTCCCCCTTTAATGTTAAACTATCACAATTGGATTAACATATTCTTGGCAATTTTTCTGTTCCATTTGGGCATCAAATGTGTCTATTGTGTTTCTGAGGTCTCTTGTGCCTGGCACCTAAGTAGAGTTTACTCTATTTCTACTGAAAACGTGGGCTAAATGTAATCTTATTAATTTTTTTATATTATATGTTGTATTAATTGAGGGGTCTTGCAGGGTTTTGTTTTCTTTTCTCTGCCAACTACTTGTTTTTCTTTTTTCACTATTGAAAGTTTCCTGCAATTACTTATAATGCCTTTTGCTTTCAACTCAGTGGTTTTGAGTGCTGGGTCGCATTGTATTGATGAATCATGTAAGTTTTTAAATTGCCCACTTTTTAAAAAAAATTCCCCTACATATATTTTAGTACATACTGTTAAATTTGTAATTTCAGAATTATTAGCTATGTACAGTGTTTGTAGTAGATAGTTGAATGGTTCAGTGTAAGAGAAGGCAAGTATGTCTTAACTGCGCCAAATAAAGACGATATTATTATTAATATAACAACATCCTTGTGAAGTGTTGTACTGGGTAAAATTTTCAGACATTTTTGTAAAATAAAACATTAGGGATAGTTGGGATATTAATTTAGTACGGCTGCCATTTCTTTTCTTATCAGTAATTCGCAATTGCTAGAACCGACTGCGGATCAGGTATCATCACTGATCGCAGAGTGGGTGATAAGCAAAACAAAAAATAAATTTCCCTTTGCTTCCGCCGCCCAAACTTCCCAAAGTTGTTTGTTTTCGAAGCCCAAACGGCTGTCAACAGACAACCAGTGGAAGGCTCGTGGGCTGTTGCCAGGTGGGGCTGCAGATAGTCGGAACTGTACGCTCTTGATAAACGCACCTTAGACCAACGACCATGAAATATTTGCCGGCTACTAGATGTGTTGTGACCACTCAGTAGTAATAGGCACCAGCACATCAGCGTGTCAGTGTCTGTTGTAGAGTCAACCAGCGCACAACCCTGTACAGCTCTTGACAACTGCAACCCTACCTGGCAACAACCCACGAGCCGCCACTGCCGACAGCACAGTATTTTACAGCGCCAAGAGCCAAGTAACCCAATCGGCGAAATTCCGTCCAATCAGGCAACCCTGAACTGATTCAGAAATTTTTTTCAATGCCAAAAACAGTGGTTACTACCGATAGGCAGGGACACGAAAATTTCGCGAATTCAATCATCTGCAGGATAGAATTCATTGTATTATGCATGCTCAAGCCCCGTCTATTCGTTCACTGCCTACTGTTACAGTGAGATGTGTTTTTAAATGTCTTGGGCCTGAGTTTCTACATTTTTGACAATAGTTATTTTTTAAAACGTAAACGTGAGGCGATATCGTAAAGTTGCTCTGTAACTCGGCAATAATAATAATAATAATAATAATAATAATAATAATAAATCGTCTTTATTAGGCGCAGTTAAGGCAATTTTGCCTTCTCTTACACTGAACCTTATAAATAACACATTCTACAATTGACACTGTTAAAAAAAAAATAATAATATAATAACACAGGAGGAAAAAGTGAATTTTGTAAGTGCCTAGTTAAAACATGGTCTACAGAAGAAAAAAATGAATTTCTTGTACTAGTCTACAAGTAGAACACTATAAGTACAACACAACATAGATAATTTATCAATATATGGTTTATTATACATACTGGGGCTTTGACGATACAAATTACAGCAGGTTTGTAGCTGATTCGAACGAAATTTGCTTTTAATTGACAAATTAGATAAAGTATTTGCATTCTTTGTCTGTAAAAAATTTAATTACATAGCAAAACCAATTCGCTACAAAGTTGCAAATCTTTTTTATATCGGTTATCGTCTGCGTTAGAAAAAGCCACGAAACTCGGGGCTCAAGCCTGTTAAGCCACTGATAATTTTACAGCATCTTGTTTCCATGACTTATATGCACATCTGGAGCTGTGGTTCACGGTCTGTAAGAGGATGTCTATAATTTTATGGATTTCTACCCGCAAATCACAGGTGTGTTGTGTCGCAGTAACTTATTTTTAGAGACCGGTAAATTTATAATAGTAATTTATCTTTCTTACTCGTAATTTTTTCTCTTAGTGTGTGGTAAATAAATAATACACTTAAAACACCAAATGTAATCTAATAATAATAATAATAATAATATCGTCTTTATTTGGCGCAGTTAAGACATCCTTGCCTTCTCTTACACTGAACCATTCAACTATCTACTACAAACACTGTACATAGCTAATAATTCTGAAATTACAAATTTAACAGTTTGTACTAAAATATATGTAGAGGAATTTTTTTTAAAAAAGTGGGCAATTTAAAAACTGACATGATTCATCAATAAAATGCGACCCAGCACTCAAAACCACTACACGATTTTCAATGTCTAGGGGCCGGAAAATTTCGCGGATTCAGTGACCTGAATGCTAGAATCCATTGTCCTATGCATACTCAAGCCCCGTATATTCGTTCATTGTCTGCTGTTCCACTGAGTAGTAGCTAGTGGACAAATGGTCGCGGCTAGAGTATGTATAGGAGAGTACATTCTAACACGCAGGTCATTAAATCAGCGAAAATTTCCGGCCTCTATCAATGTCAGAATGAGAACTACAAAAGAACATCCGAAATAATGATTTTAGCCAACTTTACGAGCAAATGTTTTCCTGGACTGGTGCATTTGTTAAGACCTTGTCACGGAGTTTTGCAGTGATTTCGAAAATATTTTTTATTGCTACCTAATACTCATATCAAAATTTCGCTGCACAGTTTTGACACTTATATGTTATAATTTGTAGCTGATTTTTTTTTTGTAGAATTGTACTGAACGGTTTTTTAGATTTCATTACCCAAATTACGACGTTTTTCGTCGTGAAAATAAGCAAAAATGAAGGAAATTATTTTTTTTTATTTATTTATTTATTTATTTATTTATTTTTTTGCTGGCGAATAGTACATTATTTGAAAAAACGCGTCCACGGTATTGTGCATCGTGTGATTGCACACTGAATCAAATTTTTTTCAAAACTATTGGTTAAAAAATATTTGAGTTATTGGTACCAGTCTGGAAAAAAAAAACTCGGGAACAAGCCCTTAAACGTCAGCTACTGTAGCGGAAATGAATGTACGAAATCTCGGCCTCCGAGACTTATTCAGAAATACGTTACGCAATGAAAATTTTTGGTGATTTTTAATTTTTGCAAAGTGGTTTTGAGAAACCTGTGATTTTAATCTAATGCGTTTAGTGCTGAATTACGTAGCATGTCCTCTTCAGTTAAGGCAATGGTTGTACGCGTTTACATGGCCTTTAAAAAGTTAATTAACAAGTGGAATTGCTTGCAGTTTGCAATTTTCTTCCTGTCGACATTTATGATGTGTGTCCTGAGTTATCCTTTCGCCTTCCATTCTCCTCCTTACCATTTTCGTCCACTCTCACTCACTATTTTCTTCTCCACGCAATTTGCCTTCGCACAGTGCAGAGTAGCGTAATGGCATAGCCATCTTTAGTAGAAGGCCGCGGCCTTAGATCTGGCAACCCTGCCAGGAAGGGTCATTTTAACACTTCTTTTAGCTCTCCAAAGGCAATGGCCGTACTTGATTCGTTATTCTGCCCTACATACCGGCGAATCAGGTGAAGCCATTGCCGTTGGTGAGACGAAATAAGTGTTTTAAAATGACCCTTCCTGGCAGGGTTGCCATATCTAAGGCCGCGGCCTTTTACTAAAGATGGCCATGGTAGTGGTAAGGTTAATTCTACTACAGGTTAGAAAGGTCAATGTTATAAGTTTGGCACAGGGAAAATTTCTGCCACTTGAGCGCTGGTATCGCTAATGCACCAAACTGACCAATCACAGAGATTTCCTGAATTTTATGTTACATTAAGTTGACAATTTTAAAGGCGAAATTGGTTTATTTTCACTTGAAAATTAAATTAAATGACAAATGTAATTTCCAAGTTCATTTAAATTTAATTTTAATACGGTTTCGTATTTATCTGGTCTCTTAGCGAAACTAGTGGCAGAAATTTTCCCTGTGCCAAGCTCTCCCATAAGAAAACGCATTTTCTTTCTAACCTGTAGTAGAATTAACCTTAGAAGTGGATACTAGACCCGGTTACTGGTTCACCCATTGTCATTTTTTATAAGAGGTTTCCAGGCAAATGCTTGGATAGTTCCTTGCCAGTTCCATTGCTTCCACTTGTGCTCTCGTGACGTGACCTTCACACGCTGCTCGTAAGCACCTAAAACTCTCAGCAAAACAAGATTTGTGTGCAGTAACCGTGACCGCAATTTGATATATAGGGAGGGGGGGGATTTGGATGATCCGGGGTTCTCCCTGAGGAAATTTAGATTTTAAGAGCCCGTGTCACTTATTTTGATGACTTTTTCTTAATTCCTTCCTAAATAAAAATTTGGCAAGATATAGTTGAAAATATTTTAATAGGGACGTAGCTAATTACTTTGCCTTTCATTTCGTATGTTGAATTCGAAAAATTAAAACGTAACTATGGAATAATTAAGCTAATTTAAATTCTAACCTAAAACTTCTCTCTCACCAAATAATAAACACTAAATACCTTCCTGTACCGATTTCATCCTACAATACGCACCTGGCAGTAAGTAAAATCGGGTATTTCTATAAGGAAACGTTGCTGGTTATTCGCTATATCCTTCATTTGTTAAACGAAAATTATTATTGTTAACAAAACAGGTGAAGTAGTGCTATTTATACAGCGTGTTAATAGTAATCTTTGAAGATACCGCTGTTAGGGTATATATCAATAATACAGTGTAATTGTTTACTATTCCTTCAGTGAGTTGGCAAAATTAAGGTTAAATTGCCTTTTCTGGCACTTTACCAGTTGTCTTTGAATGTTTCTTGCAATGGACAGAATAACATCCTGTATTATTGTGGGCAGACATATTTTGTTTTGTGTTTCGACTGTCGTTTTTGGATGTTTATTTTATTTTTCTTTAATTTTTGTTGATTAAATCCTTATGGGATATTTCATTTTCTTTTGTTTTGGTTTATGGATGTGTAGACTACAGCCAAACTAGGCTTTTTTCTAGTTTTTTTTTCGTTTTTCCTTTTTCTCTTTAGTCCCGTTCTAAGAATACTATCCATCAATAGTACAGTACTTTACCACGTATTAAAACAATGCATTGTATTGACATAAACCAATGAAATTATAGTTATACCATTAAATTTATAGCATATTATAGTATTATACGATTACTAAAATAGCATTCAAAATTAATTTATTTATGACTAATTGCATTTCTTAATTGAGAAAATTATGCATCAGTGAATGTTATTGTTACTAATTTAATGGCAAGCTAGCTCAGTCACATCTTACCTAACCAAACTTCGGTAACAAGCCAATAATAAACAAAATTTAAAAAAACAAAAACTGCAAAAACAAAAAATTTCAAAGAATTACTTAACGTAAAATTAAATGGTTTGTGAAATACATTGACAAACTTCAGTCAATACAGGATATGAAATATTACATTTAAATAAAAAATGTAAAATTTACTTTTGTAATACAAAATTCTACTAAGTCGTGTGCTGAAATGTTTCCTTATTACAAGTCATGACCATTTCTGTTCACTTTGCACTATATATATCACTACCAAAACTGTGAAATTTTTTTTTTTTGCCTTTTTTGATATATTTTCTTTAAATGCAGAAATATTTTGTAACGGATGCATGTCAAGAAGTAGCCTGTGACATGTAGTTCCAGTGTGAATTTTAAATTTATTTGTGTTTTCGTGGCTTATAAGAACTAAAAACGTGCAAATTATGAATTTGAAGTGCCATTATGGGAAAACTGGTTGAGCTAATTTTTTTATATGAGGGAATTGTCCTGCCAATTAACGTTTACAAAACTAACACTTTTTCATACAAATATAAAATTGTGATTATTCCCCACTTGAACACCGTTAACATATCGCAGTGAATGATATGATTTATAACAAATACTGTGTCTCCTTCAGCGTAGCAGCGGAGAGCGAGTCATTATGAATGCGACAAGACACGAGTCTAAGTTTTAATTGTTGCATTACTTTAAAGAGTGTATAATTGCACATAGAGGACTGAAGCGGTATTACAGAATTATCCCAAGTATTTTTACAGTTCAGTACGGAAAAAAAAAAAACGAGAAAGAAACGCTTGTGGATATTTGGGAAAAAAGTGCATGGCGTATCCCTTTAACATAATCTGTTACGCCGTAATTAATAAACAGAATTCGGCATCACAAAGGGTTAAGGCCTCTGCCTACCTCGGAGCGCAGCGGGAGCAAGGATAGGGTTTTACATGTTAAACAAAATTCCGTGTAGCTCTGTCACCCTTTGAGATATCGCTTTCGGATGGAAACCATTTTCTGCATTGATAAGAGGAGAATACTGCGACGTAAACGAAAATGTGAAAATAATTTTATGAGTACGGGGTTTCGAGTGTTTAATCGGCACGAAAACACTTATTTGATAATAGTTTTCGGGGTATTGATATAACTTGCTAAAAGATTCCGTAGCAGTGTGGGCCGTATCGTACTGAACAAAAAAGTCAGTGGTGGCATATATGTAGGTTTGAAAGTGACTGAGATATTTAGGAATATACTTTAACATGTAACGCCCTATCCTTGCTGCCGCCAGAGCTCTGAGGTAGACAGAGTCCTTAATACGATATTACTAGAGATGATGGTTAGGGCTACGATTTTGTCGCGAAAAGATTTATGCCCCACTTTGTTTCAGTGTCTCATGTGCATATCGGCAGCTTTGCTTCATGGTAATTGGCAGCGTGTCTTTGTTCAGACACGTCCCTCATTTGACTGCACCAACCAGAATAAGAGTATTGTGTCTCCACACGTCCGTAATTTGCCAAGGCAAGTGTGGGTAAATTCATGCAATCGCAGACGATGTAGCAGAGCTACAGATGTGCACATGAAGCATTGGAACCAAATGTTGCAAAAATCTTTACGCCATAAATTAAGGCTCTAATGATGGTTTATCGCGGGAAAACTTGACTGTTTGCTGGGTTTCAACGCACGTTCAGCTTACCAGAAGATTACTGACTTTCGCTTGTGCGAGGAGCTGTTACCCTATTTGACTGAGACAACGCTATTGTAATATTTGATGCCTTTTATTAATCTGCTGATTCATATGTTGTTTCAGACGTACATAAACGAATCATACATTTTGCAAGACACTACAGTGTTTTCAAGGGTATGTTGGCACAAAATATTTTCGCGATATACCATCATCTCTAGATTTTTATTTATGTATTTATTTCGTCTTTCATTTCTTGGCGAAGTTAAGGCTAAAATGCCTTCTCTTACATTTAACCAAATTTAAATCAAATATCACATGCACATAGGTAGTAATAAAATGAGTTGAAATGTAACTAGAAACAATACAAAATAATAACTACGTATATAAAATTGACGTAGTTAAAATAAAATAAGTTGACAGCTGCGTCAAAACTTAAATGAAAACAAATCCAAATCCTGGAATATACTTGCAGCTTACAGCATACATTATGGACAAGTTATTTAACAAACGAGAATTAGATAAATTACACGAATTAGGTACTTTTTCAGTTAAGTTTACTAGAAGAAGAAAATAAATTTAACAATGTTTACAAACAAAAATCCAATGTTATCGTTGCAGCAAAAAAAGGTTTTTGCTCATTATGTTGGCAAATACGGTTTTTGCAAGGTTCCCTTTTGTAGTTATTTTGTACTGACGTCTACGAAACGTTGATTAAAGCGTTCAGCTCTAATCTATGTATTACAGTGTCTTAAAAGCTCTGTAATATTAAAATAATCGTTGACTAAACGATAACGCTGGCAATTGCAGTTTCATAACATTGTCATTAGTAGTTTTACTTACGGGCCAGAACCATAGCCATCTTTAGTAAAAGGCCGCGGCCTTAGATCTGGCAACCCTGCCAGGAAGGGTCATTTTAACCCTTATTTCGTCTCACCAACAGCAATGGCTTCACCTGATTCGCTGGTATGTAGGGCAGAATAACGAATCAGGTACAGCCATTGCCTTTGGAGAGCTAAAAGAAGTGTTAAAATGAAAATGACCATTCCTGGCAGGGTTGCCAGATCTAAGAACGCGGCCTTCTACTAAAGACGGCTATGCCAGAACTCACTGAGCAGCTTCAAGTCTTACCAAGTAACTAGTGCTGTACGAAGGAATGGTTGGGAAATTTATGGCTACACATTACTTTCATTGCTGTTGTGTTGTAACAGGCATTTAGGAATTCACCCGTATAAACTTATATTTCGGTAGATAGCGTTACACGTAGAGTTTGGAGCAAAGACTGTTTTTTTTTAATAACAGAGGCTCACTCTGGTTGAGAGAAGGGACGTCTTGGTGACGCCAAGAAAGGGTTCTGGAAAGCCATCTATCAACTTCGGGACAAAGGGCTGGAAGACAGGGCTGACTTTGTGGACTGTGAAAAATGCCCCAGAAAAGCTTATTGTCTTATGTGTGAGAAGGCGAGTCCTGGACCCCACATGGCGTAACTGACTTGCAGCTCTCTTCCCCCCCCCCCCCCCGAACTTAGCCACAAAGCAAGCAGGGCCACACAGAAGGAAGAAAAACGGCCAGTCAGGGGCCGAGCTGGCCATACAGTGTGAAAAGTTTATTAATTAATGTAAAAGGTTTAAATGCATAATTTTTTTGTGAAAAGTAAATGATAACCGCGTGTTGTAAACTATTATGTGATATTAAGTAAATTAAAAGAAAGTAAAAATAAATGGTGGAGCAGTCGGGAGCCGGAAAGGCGAAGCTAGGGGGCGCGGCCAGGGCGAGAATACGAGCACGCCGACGGGCTTGCAAGTTTAGGCCAGCACATACGCGCTTTTTGGGATTGCTCCGTCTTCTGAGCCCGATTTAGGCAGACACGGGACGTCGTCGTCGGGTAGCTCAAGTTCAGCTCAGAATAATTTGGGACTCCTGATTTTCGGGAATACATTTCTGCCCGAACTAGTTTCAATGCCTTAGTTCCACCTCGGCAGTTCCGCTTCTTTGTTATTGGCACAGTGTGTTGCTGTAAAAACGATTCTCATTTGACCCTACCAGTCAGAAAAACTTACATAGAATAACACACGTCCGTGATTTGCAGTAAAACGTTAAGTCACGTGAGAATTAAATTCAGCCAATCACTGACCATGAAGCAGAGCCGGGGTCCCTAAGAACAATCTTTCGGTATTAAAAGTTCCTGTCATGGGAGTCCGGTGCGGGCAGACGCGGGGCGACCACGTGGTATCTCGAGGTTGAGAGAGATTAAGGCCATGATCTTTCATTTATTTCAAACAATTGCAAATAACTAGAAAATTTTCTTAACCAAATACGTTGAAAAATTTTGAGACTGTGTACAGTCATACGATACACAATTTTGCCACCGCGTTTTTTTTTTTTTTTTAAGTAATGTACCGTTTGTTAGCAAAAAATAATTTTGCTTCATTTTGGCTTATTTTGACAACAAAATATGTGATATTTCAGGGGCAAAAATTTACAAATCTGTTTAGTGTATTACAACAGAAAAATTCAGGTACAAACGGTAAGAATGAATTTTTGATATATGTATTAATTTGCAATAGAAAGGTATTTTTTAACTAAAGGCATTGTAGGACGTTCGGCCGATCTTCTGAATGCCGAGTATTTTCCGACGTCAGGCGGCGCGCGAAATTTGCGAAAAGAAAAACTTGTTTTAATATAACTGACTCATATAACATCAATACGTTCATAACGTCCGAGTTTAAAAATAATTGTAGCTAGAGCAAATGATTTTTTGTGAAAAGAATTATGCAACATTTTGTTTCAAAGCCTCATGTGCACATATGCAGCCCTGCTTCGTGTTCAGTGATTGGCAATTTTTAACTCTCAACGTGTTGGGTATCTACTCGTAAATCACAGATGTGTGGTGTCGCAGTAACCTTATTCTCATTGGCTCAGTCAAATGAGTGACACTTCTGCACTCTCTGCCAATAGCCACGAATCAGAGGTGCAGATGTGAGCGTTATACATTGATACAAAATGTTGCATAATTCTTTTCACCAAAAATCACCGACTCTAGCTATATAGCATAACGGCACAACGAGAAGGCCTCTTGCTGAAAACTCCTCAAGACAAAAAATCGATCTACACATACTGAGTGTCGGGATCAATCAGCTTTTGCCCTTTTGCTCCACGCGAGGTTTCTGTCCTTACTGAGCTAGCCTATAAGACACCTGTGTTATTATTTTACCGACAAAAAATACATTGATAAAAATATTAAATATTATTAATTTACTAGCTAAATTTGGCCTAAACTGCTTCATAAGATAAATAAATAAAACCATTATTTACAACTATAGTTATCAAATTTGATTTAGTACTATCCCAAGCGTAGGTGTTAAAATTGGTTCAAGAATGTTTTCCCCATGCCTTAACTTCAACAAAAAGATACTGATCAAATAAGTAACACTAATACGTTAACAGCAAATATTTAATAATTATCATCTAGTAACATATGAGTCTACGAGGAAAATGTAATCAAGACAGGCCGACAGAATGAGTCGCAAGTAGATTTTTTCAGCAGCTGTATTTTAATAATGCTTAAGGGCGTCCGAGTGGGGAATAGTCATAATTTTATATCTTTATGAAATAGTGTTAGTTTTGTAGCCGTTACTTGGGAGTAAATTTTCCTGTTACGAAAAAAATTTAGCTCAACCATTTTTCCCAAAATGGCACTTCAAGGTCAAATCTATGTTCTTTCATTAATTTGTCATGCAGAATCATTGCAAGAAAATTCTTGTAATGATTCTGCATGACAAATTAATAAAATATTCCATTATTATTTATATCAAGCAGTTTACCAAGAATATACTCTATACTTTGCCGAAGAGAAAATTTTGATCTGAACTTCGCCAAAGCGGTGAAACAGTAAAACTTCAATAAATACTAGTACACATTCCAAGTAAAATCTTTGTATGAAACTTGCCAGCTATCATTCTGAGATTGTGTGTATTTCGATTTTTCTTTTAGCACCTGGGGGACGCGGGCTTCGCAGCATCCAATTTTTTTACGTCTTACTAGTTTATATTTTTTTCTAGTCAGCTGTTATTGGAAGAGAAAATTAAATACTAAACTGTCAGAGGAAATGAAAATTATCTAATGATTGTATTGTTTTCTCATACGAGGAATTCCTACAGTGTAAACACGGATCGGATGTACACTGTTAATTTTTTCTTGTTTGTGTGTATGCGTAATTAGTTTATTGGTTGGTTTCTGGCCTGAAGTGTTTCTGTAGATCTTGTTTTTAATGTTGTAGACTACTTGTTACCACTTAAATTTTTTGAGTGCCTTGCTGTTTGTTGTTTGGTTAATTATTTTATTGGTGTTTTCTGTCTTATTTCCACGTTTTATTTAGTGCAAATGATTATTTTTGTCTTAGTATAATACATTTTAAATTAGTATTTATTGTAGTTGTGTGCGATTTTGAAGGGTCACTATACAAGAGGCAGAGGCACAGCCAGGATTTTTGCTGTTGAGGAAGGGGGGGATAGTAGGCCCTCCTCGGGAAAAGTTTAGATTTCAATGTGCAAAATGATGCAATATAAGCAGTTTTGGTACCTAAACTGTGGATATAACACTGCCAGTCTTTTTGTCTTCAAGCAGATTTTTTTCATATCTGCGAGGGGGAGAGGGGCATATCCAGATACTCCCTCCTATGACTACGCCCCTGAAAGAGTCGGCAAATAAAGATGATTAACTAATATTATTAATACCGAGTTATTGGAAGAAATGAGAGAGGGTAAAATGACGATTAGAATTGGGGAGGACGTTTCTCTCTCGTCTCCCTGTTAATTTTTCCTACACGGTAGCGACTTCCGTGATGGTCCTTTGAAATTGCAATGCGATCGTCAGCGTTACGCCTAAACACGGTTGTAGCATATTAATACGCATTGAATTAAATATAATATCAATTAGTATGCGACTTCAGTACGAAATGGAGTCCACTATATTGTAGAAAATTTCAAGACTGAAAATCACTATTGTTCTGTATATAACTAAGACACAGGAAGTTACTTACAATGCGGAGTGGTTGTCCTATATTCTGTCGTTTTTATATTTTAGCAGAAACGTTCCCGCTTCGGTTATTTTTGTCTGGGCTGAATTTCAGCAGTCACGCACTTCATTGCACAAGTCAGTTACTGAGAGTTCTGAGAGAATGCAGACAGTTTGCCGGTGTAGGAAGAATATGATACTGTCTTGATAAGCGAAACATATCGCAAACAAAGAGTGTTTCACTATAAGATACAAGTGGGGAACTTAAAACTTGTCGATAAAATTCTGTAAGATACCCTTGTGTTGTTAACCATGAAATTGAGACTACCTACACGACAGAAGCTTATCGCCTACTTATTCAGTGAGTGAAATACGACTTGCCCTAGCGAACGATCCCGAACGGAAATAAACAAATGCTAGCAGTTTCAGATTACGAAAATTTCCAAACCTTGCAACAAGGATGATACACGTGGAGCTACATGAGATGAGAATGTATCACCGGCAGAGCCACCGACAGAATATCCACGGCCTCCAGTGTTGCCAATTTAGAGGAATTCTCGCTAGTTTTAGCGGGAAAAAATTACTGTTTAGCGGAGGACGAGAGTGAGAGATTTATTGGTCAGCGGTCAGCGCTTAACATCGAAGTCTTTAGCGCTGATGGTGGATGGCATGAGGTGAGTATGGAGCAGCGCCGGAATGAATTGGCGGGCGAAACAGGAGATCCCCGAGAAAACCCGCCGACCTGCGGCATCGTTCGGCACGATTCCCACATGCAACAATTCGGAGACCGACCCCGCCGGGTAACGAACCCGGATCGCTTTAGAGGGAGGCGAGGGGTTTGACTTCTCGGCCACCGCGCCCCACCGTCAGCGGAGAAATTTTCTATTTAGCGGACAGCGGAATTTTCGGCGGATTTTAAGACACTTTACAGTGGAAATTAGCTGTTTTGTTTACTGTTTCGTAATTTGGTATTTGGATATATTAATTAGAGCGAAAAAAGCGGTTTGGAGGGGGAGGGTTATTCACTGATGGCATGTAAGTATAGACAAGCAGTGGATAGTGTAATTAACTTAAAAAAAATGTTAAGGCTGGAACAGATATGGTGGCATGATTCAAAATATCTTACCTTTCACGTTGCCTACTTGGCAGGCGGACGTATTTCGACACATCGCGTCAAGATTCCGGCAATAATTCTGCTATCAAGTGTTCAAAAATTATCAACATAGGCTGATACGGGGGGGGGGGAGGAGGGCATCCTTGTAACTCAAAAACCCTCTTATCTCACCTTCGTGGCCTCTGCCCTTATCCTTACCATCCGAAATAGATTAACTTTGTACACTTTTTTCCTTCTCCCCCCTATATATTACAAATTAGTAGCCAGGAATTGTGTAAGGGAGGGGTTTTGAACTGGGAATTTTATAAAGGAACACCGACACCCTCTTTAAAGCGGGGGGTCCGGGAGTCCTTCCTCCGGAAAATTTTGGATTTTAAGGCGCAAAATAGCGGTATCATAGCTGTTTTCGTGCCTAAATATTTAGTATACCACTGTTAAAAGTATAAATTTTTTGACGTGAAATTTTCCTAAATTCCACCCCTTTAAAGCTTCTTTCCACGAAAAATTTGGCATTTAAGGTAAAAAATGAAGCTATTGAAACAGTTTTAGTAAGTAAAAATAGAGTATATGTTGCTGGTGGAAGTATGTTTAATTTTTTAGTATAAAATGTCGTTAATTTTCCAACCTTTTGAAATAGTGGTTCGGGGGTCCTCCTCTGAAAAAATTCTGGTATGTAAGGTGCAACATAATGTTTTACAGCAGTTTTTCACCTAAACATTTCATTTACTACGGTAAAAATACTAATTTTTAAATATGACATTTTTCCAATTTTCCGCCCCTTTACAGAGAGGGGGTGGAGAGGGGGTGTCCAGGACTCCTCCCCAGAGAAAACTTGGTTTTTAAGGTGTACAATAGTGTTATCTTAGCAGTTTTCGTAACAAGTACTACTGGTAAAACATATTATTAATTATTTAGTATGAAACGTTTTCAATTTTCCACCCCTTTGAAATGGGGGTTCGGGGATCCTCCCCCGAGAACATTTTGGATTTCAGGGTGCGAAATAGGGCTATTTTAAACTGTTTCCGTAATAAAATATAGAAATTTTATAAGTGAAAACATTACAGATGTTTTAATATGAATGTTTTTTCAATTTTTTTTGGTGGCTAAGGGGGATGGGGGATTCCGACCCCCACTGATCCCCCTTCGTTCCTAAGCCCCTGAATTAGCCTAATTATATATTTCCATATCAACAGATTGAATGCAAGATTAATGGAATTAAGATTGTTATTAGTGGAGAATTTTTTTCTAATAATATATCCGACCGTGGTCACTGGAATCATATAGGACCTATACATCAAAATATTGGAACATAGATGACCAGGTGATCCACCTGGTGCTAGGTTTACAATGTTTAGCAATGCATGACCACGACTGTACTCGCTACTGAAGCTGTATTTACGACTACCACGTAGCGTACTCACGTACATTCGTGTAAAAGTAGAAACACCGAGTGTTCATGCTAGCGTTCACATCATCGCGTAGCGTGCGTAACAGAGTCGATCAACTTTCTACTTTGTACGTACGTACGCTAGGTGTGAATGCAGCATGGGCAAACGCAATACTCAGTTAAATATTAATTTATATGGATAAATCATAGGATCCCGAGATGCCGAAAATTAAAAACTTCCAATCACTGACCATGAAGTAGAGAAACACGTGTTCATATAAGGCATTGAAACACATTGTTGCAGAATTCTTTTCACCAAAAATCACCAGCTCTAGTCATAAATTATTTAATTAAGTTCTAAATATTATAATGAACTGCGGCCATCTATTACTGACATTTTATTATGACAAGAACAGTTTCCGCGCGTGTCTAGATTAAATGTTGTTGTTAGGGACTGGAAAATTGAGCGAATTCAAAGATCTGTAGGCTAGAATCGATTGTACTATGCATACTCAAGCCCCGACTATTTGTCGACTAGCTACTACTCTGTGGAACAGCAGACAGTGAACTAATAGACGGGGCTTGGATATGCAGAGTATAATGGATTCTAGCCTACAGGTAATTGAATTCGCGAAAATTTCCAGTCCCTAGTTGTTAATAAAATCTCTGTGTGTGTGTTCGTACGCTACAGAGGCTAGGGCAGGCAAGTAATGACAGGCACCATACCCCTGGTGCAGCGTTGCCACATTTAAGACTCCGGCGTTCTGACGACCATGTCGCAACACTACGCTTTGTTCAAAGCACGGGAGGCCTCGCGCGTTTATCAGGCAGGGGTCCTATGTACGCATTGGTCGCAATCATAGAGGTAATATATAGTAGAGGGAACATGACGTCACAAATGTGTGTCCAACATGGTTTAAGAGTTTGCTGTTGGTTATTCATGTTTTCTCGGCGTAAAAATGCTGTCGTATTGTTTGAAACTAATGGCGTACTTTCCAGAACATACATTTATTCATGTGGTGTCGCCAAGATCTCGGTTCAAAACCTTATAGTACGTATGTAACTAATATTTACTTTGTACTAAAAACAGCTGGGTTAAGGAAAACAGTAACGAGGCCAATATTGTTTACATTTGTCGTTTTGTGATTTCTGCGCAATTATACTATGCGATAATATGGTAGTATGCTCTCCTTAGTGCATATATTCATAATGTACCAAAATAACCCAACATAGTTGTGATTACTAAGCATTTATTATCTTGGCTCTCAATGTTATTTCAAATTTCCCGCGCATATTTCACTAAAGTCACGTGACACATGTTGAACACACAATTTCGTATGCAGCTGTATAGAGGTTACTCCCTCTACCCTATATTTACTCTAAGGTCGCAATCAACTATCATTTGGCTTCTAACCGTACAAACATGTAACGTATGTTTGCCCCACGAATTATTACCTTATTTATAGGGACCCCTGTTCTTCGCGGAAATAATTTTGCCCCTACATTGTTTCAGTGTCTTGCGTGAACATCTGCTTCGTGATCAGTGATTGGATATTTTAACTCTCACGAGCCTTGGGATTCTACCGGCAAAACACAGACGTGTGGTGTTGCAGGTGTGTTATTGTAGTTTGCTCAGTCGAATGAGATACGACTCTTCACATAGACTCGCTGACAATAATCATGAAGCAGAATTGCAGACGTGAACGTAAGGCACTGGAAAAAAACTGGTGCAAATTTTTTTCCACGAGAAGTTCTTGGCCCTAAATGAAAGTTATTTACATAGCCTACGTGTTCAATAGCATCGTGAGAGAAAATTGCAAAACAGGAGACTGCATAAGTCATGCAAAAATCTAATACCAGTTGTTATTCGAATTATTTTCATGTGTATCTGAACAGTTGAATGTTTTTAATCAAAAATTTACAAAAGCTAACGACGTACCATAATTTCTCTTGAATAACTATAATTGTAATTACTGAAAACGATGTTGCGTCTGTGATTTGCCGGTAAAAGTCTAAGGCGCTTAGAGATAAAGCCATCCAAGTTTCTCAAGATAAGAATTTCTGCATTACTTTATTGCAAAGTCTCACGTTCACGACCGCAGTTCTGCTTCATGGTTAGTGATATAATTTTGTAAAGTGGGTTATAACATACAATTTTGTCGATTTCGAGTATTTTTTGTTTTAATATGGTTGCATTTAATTAGGAAAATATATGGGACTGTATTGCGTAATTTCGCTGCCAACCATACAATCAATAAGGCAACTAGATTTAATGTTGAACTGTATGCATTAAGGCCGCGGCCTTTCATTTATTTCAAACAATTGGAAATAACTGGAATATTTTTCAACCAATAAGGCCCACTTTGAAAAACAAAATGTGAGACTGTTTACAGTCATACGATACATAATTTTGTATTGTACTATTTGTCAACAAAAAATAATTTTGCTTCATTTTGGATTATTTTTACCACACAGTATGTGATATTTAAGGGGCAAAAATAAAAATCCGTTTGGTGTATTGCAACAAAAAAATTCAGATACAAACGATGATATACAAGTATTAAATATGTAAGAATGAATTATTGTTATATGTATTAATTTGCGTAAAATAATATTTTCGAAACAGCTGCAAAACTAAAGAGCGAGGCCTTAACGGCTAGTGATATTTGTCATATGTTAAATGTTTAGTGTCCATTTTATCCCGAACGACCTTTAGTCAAGTGGTTTTGTGTTTGTTGGCAACGGCACTGTGTTCATCGTCTGACACACCATTAATAATAAACTTCTACTGTTTCAAGCATGTCCAATATACTTGTAGGATCCCTGGTACGTTGTGGGATAGAATCCATTGTAAATAATATATATTACAAACTTTTTTTAGTATTAATTTCTCAGAACACTACACGGACTTAAAAAAATAACGCAATACAATCAAAGTAAACAAGTTCGGGTTTGATGTTAACAGCTCGCAAATATAGCAGATGACTTTCAAACAGAAATGTTTTCACAGTCGCTGTTAACTTTGCACACATTTACATATTACACTTTTCTTTGATAGATTATCCGTGCTCTATTAGCAGCACTTAGTGGGGCAAACAACGTGTACAAACGGACACAAAAAATTCCAAGCATAAGAAGTTTTTTTTTTCTGGCTGCGTAAGATCAACGGGGAAATGTGCACGAGGAAATTACCTGTTGTAGAGGAAAACACACCGTTGTTTCCGTGGAAACATAATTGCACTAGAATTCTAACGCGAAACGGACTGTATTCGAGTTCGACTCGTATTTCGCACAGCGCGAGGTCGTGACGTCTGTAAGTCATTAAGCAAGTAAACGACAAATAAAGATAATGTCAATAAAGATATCCATAGTTACGACCAAATACAAACAACTTTTACATGAATGCTGTGAAAACAATAGATACATAGACGCTGTAGTGCAATTATAATACGCGGTAAAGTTATTTACAGTTTGCCTGGGCGTCACATCCTGAGAGCAGACATGTTACAATGCGAGAGGTTGTTTTCGGATAGTAAACTTATTTAAAATAAAAAACTCGAGTATTTTTGAATTTCGGTTATCATAGAATCCTGGATTTTATATTAAAAATTATAAAAATTTAAGTTTTCCATTTTGTATATGGTTTTTCTGGTTTCGTGCCCTTATTTTTCTAAAACCACTTTTTTAATTTTTTAGTCGAAAGCAAAGCATACAACTTCTTGGTGCTGTTTATTAAACATCCACTAATAAAATATCTACTAGACGAAAAATTCCCATCGAATTGTGATGAGTAGGCCTAGTTCAGTTTTTATGGACGATTGACTACACCGAACCTTTTAGTTTTTATACATAAATGCTACAATTGATACAGTTAGTGCTGAGACGAAAATAATGTTGATACTAATTAGGAAGAAAAACATAAACACTCCCCAAAATAATAGTTAACATCGAGCAATATACAGACCGTAGTAAATTAAACATGTTCTTCAGAAAACATTTAAACTAATACATTTCTAATACTAACCTATAAGTAGAGCAAAAACACTGCATAAACTACTTATCAATACAAACGTAAACATTAAAAGTTTACAGTATTGAAATGATTCAGTCGGTGTTTGCAGTTTATCGTGAGAGATGTACGTACGAAAAAAAAAGAGTAATTAAATTTACTTAGTCCTGAAAATCTTGAAAAAAAAAATAGTAATTAAATTTACTTAGTCCTGGAAATCTTAATAATCACTAGTAATTAATCATAGCCAACTAGTATTAAAATGGGAAAATGATAGAGTGTTGAGTATATACACAAGACAGTGGATTCTAGCATGTCGATCATTGAACTCACGAAATATAATTAATTTCTCTTCTAATTACGAGGTTAGGAAAAGATTCATGGTCATTTAGCTACTATTTTATCGCGAAAAGGTTTTTGCAACATTTTGTTTCAGTTCCTTATGTGCAGAGGCACGAGTATTTCGCGTATTCACCTGGCAACAGCCTAGACTTCTCAGTTCTATACGTGTACCGGCTGAAGCCGAATATCCATTGTCTTGTAACAGTACAAACGTGTAGCACGTGATATCTCCGACTCATATCCTAATTTATAACTGGCTTGCAGTCGTCAAATGTGTGTAAAACCGCTCTCGTCTAATCACAGACGGAGGAGTAAAGTATACGTTATTGACGTTCAACCTGACCTGGAATCAATACGCGAAATAGTCGTTTCCTACTTATGTGCAAATCGTCAGCTTTGCTTCATGGTTATTGGCAGCGTTTCTTTGTCCAGACACGTCTCTCATTTGACTGCACCAATAAAAAGGTTGTTGTGACACTACATGTCTTTGATTATCCAATAGAACTCCAAGACATGTGGGAGTTAAGAGGAGTCCACGACTGGCGCATGGACGGCGTTGCAGTGTGTCTCATGTAGGCTATCTTTTTTTACGCGAAACAGCTTAAATGCATTAGGTTTATGTATGGAAATAACACACACTTGAAACTATGCTTATATATGTGTTCAAAAATGCAGCATGCTTGTTAGAAACATGATTTTTGGGCCTCTCAAAATGGCCAGAAACGTTTTTTTTTTTTGGGACTGCTGTAATTCCGAAAATATTACCTGAATTCGTAAGGTGCAAAGCGAGAGGCATACATTTGTCTTTACTTCATAATTATTAAAAATTATAATGTTGTGGTCTCCGCTTAAAGTCCCGTATGAAAAAGGCTATAGCAAAAATTTTGCACGCCAGTTTGACGGGCTGCGGATAGAGGCGATATGCTTCTCATCAAGCGTGGGATACTGGCTCGTATCGCTACACTGTTCCCACGCGTCAAAGGTGGAAATTCGACACCGGCGAAGACTCCTCTTAAAACATCCAATAATTAAACATGAAGCAGAGTTCCAGGTGTGCACATAAGACATTGAAACAAAATGTTGTAAAAATAGTTAAAATCGTAGCTCTGTACATGAGGAATACTAGGTATAACCGTCGTGCAGTACGTTGATGAAACTTTTAAGGCCGATTCACAATGAAGTTAACATGGACTTCCTTAAGTTACCTTTGCGTTAACTTTACAGAAAAATTTACCGCGGATGTGACCGATATTTCACATTGAAGTTAAGGAATTAAGTTAGGTACAAGGCTATGTTACAAAAGCTGCGAGACTACTGACGATCATTGCAACATTTAAATTTGACGATGTTATTTGAGTCGCAAAATATTTACATATACAAGTCGTAACGTAAATTAATAACGAAAATGATTTGCAAGTACCTGTTTATGTACCGGTATTGAAAATGTGTAACAAATTACACTCCTAGTTGTAACATGACACCTTTCCTACCAACTCCTTTTTTTTATTCTCACATTACACATGCTTTATATAAAAGTGTTTCTGTTGGGATTCTATTTATTTCATGAAATGGGAGGGCTAAACTTTTAGTTTAACGTCTTTCGTGAGACTGGTGAGGCTCTTGTTTGATATTTTAACAATATGTTTGCTGTCTACACATATCACACCTACCTCAGTGAACAGCGAACTTGCAAACCATCTAGTTAAATTTATTGTAGGGTCCTTGAACGAATGCTTTAGCAACACATTAACTCTGAATTATTTATAAATATATGATAACGACTCACTAAACAACCATAACCACACATGTATTAGGCAACGCACTCACAAGTAACAAATCTTACGTGGAATTAAAAATATTATTTACTTAAAATTACAGTAACGAACATTTTGCTTTCACCACACTTTAGAACACAGCTATGACAATTTACTTCTTTTCATACATACACGAGCGAGCAGCACACAATTTGTTACGAGAAACGTCTGTAAAACCTCAGTTTTGGCGCGATAAAATCTCGTAGGCAATAGCCAACAAAAGAACAACTCCGTTTCTGATTGGCTGTTCTTAACTTTACCTTTTCGTTATGTTGATGTTGACTCATCTTCGACAGTTATAAGTTACCGTTGCGTCGCTGATAATTCAATGTGAAAACACTGCAGCATGACCTATATCTCAACTCAGCTGTAACGTAAAGGTAACGTAAGAATCTCCATGTTAACTTCATTGTGATTCGGCCTTTAGAAACGAACTGTAGAAAAAAAATTACGTACTAGGAATACTTTCGTTGTTACCATACACCTATGTAAGCAAATGAAAAAGCAATATGGTGAGACAAATAATTAAATATATTTTTTATTGTTCTGCTTCCACGGGTATGAAAATTGTTCGTAACAATTATTTTAAAAGTGAGTTAAACACGTCTGCTATACGATAGTTGGAGGATGGTTGGGTTGGTTTTGATGTCGTAGAAATAGTTCTTCTGTATATTATGAACAGCGGCTAAAATATTGCAAATCGTTTAATGGAATATGTATATAATGTGTTAATTTTCAGCAAATGAAATAAAATTTATATTTATATTTAGCGTATGTTACAATATTTTAGGAGTAACGTAGTTAGTGGTGGCGGATGAATAATGTACACCGGCATGCAGTGCACCGTCAGTCTGGCAATGTTATTGACACTTGGCGGAAGGATACATAGTTGGCGTGATAACATCCAAGCTAGAAGCAAGGCTTCCAGAAAGTGTCAAGTTACCGCACGGCGAGTATAGACGCGTAGATTTTGCGCAGTCCTTATTCGTCCCGAGTGTGTTAGAGGAAGCAATAAAAGATAAAGAAAGACGGAGTGGGCTTTCAAACCCGAGAAGGACGCATAATTACTGCGCACACGTGTTCGTGCTCGCAGTTTTGTTTCGGCTAGACCTCGCGTTGGGGAAGGGACTCGCGACCATACCGAGTGTAATAAAAAGTTATATGACCACCGAGACTACTGCACAAGGGACGTGTAGTTATAGTTACACAGCTAGCACGACTTGCTTGCTTAACTGCAGACATTCGTCAAATCTGGCCCCGTGAAATATTACGAGAATTAATGGCATCTCGCTTCCAAGAAGAAACCACACTTCACGTGGGAATTTCAAGTGATCGCGACGCTTCCAGTGTCCATAAACCGTGCGCACCAGTAAAATGCCATCAAAAACAGGAAGAAGGCGGTCGTGACACGAATAATGGGAGCCATGTGTTCAACATCGAACGTTGCTCAATGTTCGCTGCAGTGCCTCTGGGCTTATTTTTGGTATTAACGGCTGTTGGCAAGAGTTTTCTTTCTGCCGTTTCCAGCGTAGCTCTGCATTAGTCGCTCCTTCGGCTCAGTGGCGGTTGATGGATTATTGCCAGCAATGGCGGTTGGTGATCAGAAACAAGGTAAGCTGATGTTTGCTCAGTGCTGTACAGTCTTGCAACCATCAGGAAGTACAGTAATAACTAGAGATGATGGTTTATCGCGGGAAAACAGTTTGCTGGATCTCAACGTAAGTCTTGTCTCGTGGAAGTATTCCATTATTCGACAGTTGTTTTAGCATCCTTTTTACAGCTGTTGTAATGGGAAATGAAAAGTTTCTTTATCACAGGTGATTTCTGAACAAAGTAAATTGACTGGCAAACTGTACAGTACATATTATCAAAAGGAAATATTTTCTTGTATCTTCGTGCACACATTGCAATCTTTAGAATTGTCAAAAACTAATAAATTTTAATTGAGATAGACAGGGTGTTAAAAAAAAGTTACGGCCAAACTTTCAGGAAACATTCCACACACCCAAAGGAAGAAAATATGTGATGTGGACAAATGTTCGGAAACGCTTAGTTACCACGGTAGAGCTCAGTTCCTTACATCTCGTTAAATGTCATCGTAGATAACACTTCGTACAGAAAATGCCCCAAATACCCAATGGATTGGTTATTTTACTTCCTGGGTTCACCGCCAGGTGGGCCACTTGACGGAAGGTAATCTGGACTGCATTACTTGTGATGACTTTTAGCGAGATGTAAGGTAATGAAGCGTTTGCACGTAAAGCTTTTTTCCTATTTGACTGAGTCATAGGACTCCGGCTATTGTAATATTTGATGTATGTAATTGGTCTGCAGACAGCTGCGTTGTGTCAGACGTATATCACCCAATCATATATGTTACAAGAAACTACAGGGTTTAAACGGTATGTTGGCACGATATACCTTCATTAGAGATGATGAATATTTCGCGAATATGTTTTGTTCCAACGTACCCTTGAAAACACTGTAATTTCGTGCAGCATATATGATTAGGTAATATACTTCTGTTACAACGCAGCTGCTCGGAGACCAATAACAGGCATCAAATATTACGATATCGGGATTCTTATTGGCTCAGTCAAATAGGGCAACAGCTCCACGTACAAGCGAAAGCCAGTTATCTTTCGTAAGCTGAACGTACGTTGAAATCCAGCAAACAGTCAAGTTTTCCAGCGATAAACCATCACCTGTAACCATCATCTCTAGTAATAACCGTACAACTGGGCCTAACAAAACTTAATGCAACGACTCATAAGTAGAGTCGCGATTTTATGGCGAAAAGTTTTTTGCAACATTTGGTTTCGATACGTCATGTGCACACCTGCAGCTCTGCTACATCGTCTGTGATTGGAAGATTTTACTCTCACTTGACTTGGCAAATTATTGACGTACAGACTAACAATAATCTTATTCTGATTGGTGCAGTCAAATGAGAAACGTGTCTAAACAAAGACAAGCTGCCAATAACCTTGAAACAGAACTGCCGATGTTCACGTGAGTCACTGAAACAAAGTGGGGCAAAAATCTTTTCGCGACAAAATCGTGGCCCTACTCATAAGTTAGCTGCAGGGCACCCGTTATACGTATGGTTAGATGTTCACTGCACAGCTACGACCGAGAGGCTTACGTGTACACGAGGGAGTAAACAAGTATACAGTTGACAACTAGGGCCCGGTAGTTTTCGCGAAAACCACCGGGCCGTATTGATAACAAACGCAGCTTACCTTGCAACATAGTCACCACACGCCTGGCAGTGCTGTAGTTGTCGAGAATTGTACAAGGTTGTGTGCTAGCTGAAGCTGCATACACTTAGGGGAGCGAAGTTGTTCCGTGGAAGGACAGCCCTTACAGTTTCTGAAAACACGTTTATTTTAGTGCTGTCGTGTTTCTACTGTTTTTGAGATAATTTTTTTAAAGCTTAAACGAAAGCGGATATCAAAAATATGTTCAGCAAAGTTGTTTAAAATTGTTTTTGCCGTGATGGTTAATTTTTCAAAACAATAAATTAAACGGTTTCAACAAAAATTTCTACTAACTATAATTTCATTAATTACATAATTAGATAAAACCATTATAGTAGGCTATTTACAGCCTTGAAAAAAAATCAGCCAACGTAAAAAAAAAGCCTCTTTTAAACAAGACTGCCGAACAGATTTTTAATATCTGCTCTCGGTTTAGACGTAAATAATTAATATCACTAAAAAAAATATATGTTGTCCCTTATGTCTCAGTCATTTATGAGTCTCTAAATCGCAGGTAGGTGGCGCCCTTAAGGCTCGGCATCAGCCGACGTATAGAATAATTTTATGTTTTGCTATTAAGAATATAATACAAATTTGCTCGACTAATTACGGCTTAAATATACGTTAAAAGTTAAACTGCGGTGATTTTGTTGTAGTGCAAGGTAAACAGAATTGATATTATAGTAGCAAATTTCACGTTTTTCTTCTCAGAATTTCATAAGAGCGAGAAATAAAATAATTCAATATGGCGACTGATGCCGAGTCTTAAGGCCTTGCTCTTTTGTTTAGCAGTGGTTTCGAAAGTATTTTTTTTAACACAAATGAATACATATATCAAAAAATCATTCTGACAGTTTTAACACATAGATCATTGCTAGAGACACTGGAAAATCGCGAAAATATTTAGCATAGTCTCCAATAAACTATAGTATATTAACCTTAACACATGTGAACGGTTTTTTGGTGAATCACACACGCTGTGTGTTCAAGCTGTACAGTTCTAACTGGGCCTGTTGAAAAGAGAAACAATGCTTCAAATAATCTATAGCCAATATAGATACAAAACATTCAGTGTTATATACATCACGTTGGAGCCTATCAAATAGTCAACCTTTCCTGCGATTTTCCATTGTCTCTAATCATTGCTTGTGTCTGAATTTTTCTGTTCCAATACACCAAATGGATTTCTAGATTTTTGCCCCTGAAATATCACATATTTTGTTGTCAAAATAAGCCAAAATGAAGCAAAATAAATTTTTTCTACCATACGGTACATTATTTTTAAAACCATCTCTGGCCAAATTGTGTATGGTATGACTGTACACAGTGTCAAATTTTTTCAAAGCATTTGGCAAAATAAAATATTTGAGTTATTTGCAATTGTTTAAAATAAATGAAAGATCATTGCCTTAAAGCGGTGACCATACAACCTTATTTGTGGAAAATTTGTAGTTAAGTCCGACGCTCGCTTCCAACGTTGTGTTTTACGAATTCGGGATGGTATTTTTTCCAGTTACTGCTGTGTAAATACGCTGTTTTTATTTCATTTTGAGGTACCCGAAAACTTGTTTCTAATAAGCATGTTGCATTTTTAAAATGATAGAAGCCCTGTTTTAACTGTGTGTTCTTTTCGTAGAGGAACATATTGTGAATAAGTTTAGTTGTTCTGCGTAGCAAATAATAGGCGCAGTGCGATGCAACACTGTTCGTGCGTCATATGCGTATAAGCTTCTACACAATTTTATTGTATTTTCAGTTTTTTGAGCCATAACATTTTTTTTTTTCAAGTTGTATTACCAACATTTTCTTTTCGACAAAGCATAGGCTATATTCTTGGCACAGCTTGACATAAATAATAATAGAACCGTTTAATAATTTGTCGTGCAGAATCATTGCAATAAAATTATAGGGCAACTGCCAAGAATTCTCTTGCAATGATTCTGCATGACAAATTAATGAAAGATTCAATTATTATTTATGTCAATAAGTTTACCAAGAATATATCCAATGCTTTGTCGAAGAGAAAATGTTGAAAATATAAATTGGATAAATATTATGGCTCAAAAACTGAAAATACGATAGAATTGTCTAACATTCCCTCGTAAGAGTGCGTGGTAGATAAATAAACGCTGAAATAATCAATTGATTTCTACGCTTTTTTCGAAGCCAATGTGGATAAAGTACTCAATGACAATCCTACATAATGGTATTTGCCTACTTTATGAGTAAATATTTATCCAGAATTACTCATTCGTTACGCGTGACCTCTTGCACCGCAGTTCAATGCACGAGGTTCCGGCGTCAGAGATTGTGCTTAAGGAAATCATTTTGTTTAAAACGTTGGCTAAAACTATTGTTTAGGGTTGCAATTGTTTAATTTCCTCAAATTGGCTTCAAGAAACCTACAGTTATAGATTAATGGTTTTAGCGTTGAATTATGTACCACACACCATGTTAAGGCTGACCAAAATCTCTCACACTAAGACGCGAGCGCCGAGCTGTTTCCCTCGTCTAGTGTGGCCCCCTTCGTTCGACAGTCGAAGCTACAGCACGCGTGCGCCATAAAACCGCGTGATTTAAGTCTGTTTGAATTTCCTTCCCCTTTCCCCCTCCCTTTATGTTGAAACATTCGCCCCGACGCGGCGGCATTACTTTTTTTTTCAGTCGGCGCCTGCGTCGTGACTCTTGTTTCCAACTTTTTCAACTGACAAAGATTTACGAAGCGTAGTGAGGTTGGCCTGATTAGAGTAAAATTTCTGTTCCGTCGTACAACCCGTTCATTCTTCTTGTTGATAATCGAACACGTGATGCATGTAGAGAAAGCTTATGATCGACGCTGTACACAGTGAACAAAGTATGTAGTTACATATACGAAAAAGGTGTAATTTTTCGACTCCGGGTGTATCAATAGTGTTAATGAACATAAACACGTCAACCCATATAATCATATACGTACTCAGTGTATAATTCACACAACTCCTCCTTTTTGATTAGCCTAACTTGCGGAAGATCATGATTGGTTGACGCTAACACTGCTAGTTATTTACTGGTTGCAGTAAACAACCTGTGTGTAAGTACAGCACATAGTATGATATATTAAGGGCTATTGTTCCCTACCACCTTGGATGTATCTGTTTCTTCTCGATAACTTCTGTTCCAGTCGATGTATCAAAATTGTTGTCACGACAAGGCATAGATACAAACTTCATCGATTTTCTGTAATTGCTGGAACCATAATATATTCATTATTTTGCAACGGGAAACAGCTGAAAAGGAAAAAAATTGATTTATTTACGGGAGCGACTACATAGGCAGCAACATTAACATAAATAATGCCATATGGATTCCAAAAAGTGAATGAAACCATAAACTATGCCTTGTCAGCGTGAAAAAAGTAAAGCAATCTGTTTATTCTCTGATTTAAAAGAAAAACCGTAAAACTGATATGACAAGGATCAATCCCCCTTAAGGACGCGGTATACCGCAATTTTCATCACCATTTTTTTTATTTTTTACTCGTACCCGATATTTTTTCTTATTTTAGACACTAAATGTGACTAAATTTGGCTCTTATGAAATTTTTGTATCTTTCATAGTTTTCGCGTAATGGCTTGTTAAAGCCATATTTTGCATGTTTCTGTTTTAACGACTACACTAAAACAACCTGATATACCAAACTCAAAAAAATCACAGTGGATAAAGACATTGCAGGCTACAATGACATGCTTATAAAATTAAAGAATAAAAATTATTTGAATTTAAAAAATGCTGAAACTAAAAAAAAAATTAAAAATTCAATAATTTAGCGCTGGTGAAGAGTGACATGAGGTGTGTGTGTGTGGAGTCAGCGCCGGAATGAATGGGCGGGGGAAACGGGAGATCCCCGAGAAAACCCGCCGACCGGCATCGTCCGGCACGATTCCCACGTGCGATAATCCGGGGACCGACCCCGCCGGGAATCAAACCCGGATCGCCTTGGTGGGAGCCAAATCAGATACATCTGCGATTGGTGTGCACATCAGTGGAAGTTTGAACACGCGAAGTTCTCCTGACCCTACTCCTTACACATAAGTAAAAGTTTTGCTTTTGTTACGTGTAGTAAAATTACACCATGAAGTTATTCTGCTTTGAAAAATTCACACTTTATTACAGACAGTAATTATACTACTATGAAAACTATGTAAAGAGCTAACACAACAGCTGGACCTAGAAACGTGAAATTTTAAGCGTAGCTTCCCCTCACGGCGTAAGCACCAACTAAGGAAGGAATTTTCGAAAATCGAAAATTAAAGGGTTGGAAATAGGGAAAACATGTTTTCGCGAAATTCTCGGTAACCCTCTAACCTGAAGATAAATTGTTATTTTTTTTACTTCAAAACATTGCCTAAGCAAAGTATATTTCATAATTTTTCGAAATTCGGAAATAAAAGGGGTGAAAAGCCGTTAAATGTGTTTTCAATAAATCCTCTATTCCTCTTAAACCACGTAATATATCGATATTATCTTTGCATCAGAATGGTGCTCATGTAAATGTCTAAAAAGTAGTTTTAGGATTTTTGAAAAAATCGTCCTTGAAAGCCAGCAGAAAAATTAAAAACGTGTTTCCAAGTAATCATCCGTATCTCCCAAACCATTTGAGATATCGAAGTGGTTCTCGCTTTTAAATGAAGCTTACGTAAACATCTAAAAACATAACTAAGAATTTTTCGAAATTCGACAGTTGCGGATGTGAAAAGTAGTAAAATGTTACAGAACTCCCGAAAAGTGAATATTGACCACGGATAAATAACTCAAAAGATGCAATATATATGTTTTTTCTCTATAAAAGACAGTTATTATCATAGAGAAATAAAGATGAATTAAAAACGAACGGGTTCTGCAATTAAAGTACGCTCAGTGAAGTGGACTGGATCAATTAATACGTAATTAAGAGTTAGTTACTCTTCTATAGTACACGCGGGCGAAGCCGCAACGGGTCAGCTAGTTATTATAATAAAAAGCAAATAAATGGATACTATTTCCCAAGGTGTTCATGTTGGGTTAGTTCTGCCGACTCTTGTACGATGGTTTCTGCTTCCTATTTCCAGGTCTGGCTGGCTATGAATTTGTGTTCGTCCAACTGGTTTCAAAAAATAGTCTCTATACAATTATCATCTTAAAAAGTCACTCGGGGTTACTCAAATAAGTCACATTAAAGGCGGGGGATGGTTGGCGTAGTGGCGAGGCGGAAAACTTGTCAATGAACCAAATATAAAATAAAAGTTAAGTTAATGTTGAAGGTCGTGGGTTCAAATTCCGCAGGTATTTTTTTTTACTTATTTTACTTTAGTGCATACTTTCCTTAAGCTTATGACATGATTAAAAAAACCGCAAAATTACATTTAAGGTAAGTTGCGCATTTCTTATACATCTAGGTAAAAAACATCGTTGCTTTTCTAATTAGTGAATCTTTCGGATTCAATCAGTGAGTTTGTTTTGCTGATGCAATATGTAGTTTTCCACTAATCCCCGATGGAGCAGTTTCAACAATTTGAATCAGTGGAAAATCACTGGGAAACGGTGAATATTCAGTTTCCAGTTTATACGTTTACAAGTACGAACTCGCTAAAATGCCTGCGTTCGTTTCACCGACAGCCTGTGTGAAATGATACTGCTTTCTGATACTTGCCCGAGAAATTATAATGCTCTTGTAGTGGAACGTCTTGAGCGAATACAATTTGCGTAACAGATAGACAGCGCATGAATGCCAAAACATATTCAGTGACCTTCCAACAGGAACCCATCAATCACGAAACCTGTAACAGAAAGAACGAAGGAGCAGGTCAGTGTTGCCAAGTCGAAGAATTCCAACCCGCTAAATTTTGTTACAAAATCCGCTAAACGGAATAATAGTAATAAAGAATAGCATTTGACTGTTGAGAAGTCATATATTATTTAACATTGGTTATATTTAGTTTTAGTTATAAAAAACATAAATATTTTAATGCGATCATTTTTTGAACACTTGATAGCGGAATTACTGTCGGAATAAATCCGCCTGCCAAGTAGGTGGTGGGATGTCAATCGTAATTGTTAAAACAGGACAATGGATGTTTCATTGTGATTTCATCGTACTGTAAATTAATTATGGGCTTGTTTATAGTATTTGTTGCGACGAAAACCGTAAACAGTATACAATGTCGGAGAGTTTATATAATGAAAGTTAAAATAATAAGATATTAAAATAGTTTTAAAAAGTTTTTGAACAGTATAATTTAAACGTGGAATGTGTATAAAATTTAAAACGTAAGATACTTGGTGTTTTTAAAAATATTTTTATTTGCGAAACAAATAATTGATTACGAATGGCACTTCGGTTAATAAATAAACGCAACGCATTGCCATGGCTACAGCCTAAATAAAATACTGAAATTTGAAATCACACGCCACCATATTTGTTCCAGCCTTCACATTTTTTAGTTAATTTCACTAGCCTCTGCTTGACTGTTTACATGCCATCAGAATTTATCTTCCCCCACCCTCCCCTTCAACGCACTAATTAATATAATAGCGAAGATACCGGAACATGAAACATTAAGCAAAACAGATAATTCCCGCTGTAAAGTGTCTAAAAATCCGCCAAATATTCCGCTGTCCGCTAAATAGAAAATTTCTCAGCTAAACAATAAATTTCCCCGCTAATACTAGCGGGAATTCCGCTAAGTTGGCAACACTGGGGCAAGTGGGTTTACAGAAGTGTTGTAGGGGAAGGAGTCAGAGATTGTGCCTCAGAAGTTCGTAGCACTGGAAACAAATTTGTTTTAAACGTTTGCTAGAACTATTTTGTAGGATTGCTATTGTTTAATTTTCGCAAATTGGCTTCAAGAAACCTTCAGTTACAGATTAATGCTCTTAACGTTATATGTGCAGTCCTTCGCGGTGTCAATTTTCCACCTTTGACGCGTGGGAAGAGCGTAGCGATAAGAGCCAGTGTCCCACGCTTGACGAGAAGCATATCGCCTCTATTCGCAGCGCGCCAAACTGGCGTGCAAGGTTTTCCTTGTAGTCTTTTTACTATGGGACTTTAAGCGGTGGCTCCAATATTTTATTTTTGAATAGTATTAGGTAAAGACCAACGCATGCCTCTCGTTTTGCACTTTACGAATTCAGGTAATATTTTCGGAGTTACAACAGTCTAAAAAGCTCGTTTTTAGCCATTTTGAGAGGCCCGAATATCATGTTTGTAACAAGCGTGCAGCATTTTTGAATAAATAGAAGCATGGTTTCAAGTGTGTGTTCTTTTCGTAGGTAAACATAATATGAATAACTTAAGTGGTTTCACGTAAAAATGTATGCGCGTTACACGCTGCAACGCCGTCCATGCGCCAGTCGAGGACTTCTCTTAATGCGGGGCCACGCGCGTATATAAAAAATAAACTGCAATCAGAAATCTTCGAGGAAAGTAATGTTATTAGCTAAATTAAAATTTGTTTGTAGGATTTTATAACATCCTTGTAGATGGTTCTGTGAAGGCTGTACCAAAATATGTTATGTTTTTACAGTGTTTGAGGACAGGAGCACGACAGACCTGTGACGTTTTTACCCCGAAAAATCACTATTTTCATGGTGTAGCAACTTTCTCGGTTGCTCGCAGCTAAAGTGTTAAGGTAAACGTGATAACTTAAGTGGTTATTAATGCCCTGGACATTGTAAAACACGGCTAGGAAAAGGCTTGAAAAAAATTTTAATTTTAATTTTTAGGGTTTTGCCCAGGAAAACGAATGTTCCACCCCACTGTGCACCATTGCAGCTTCTGTTTTCCATCCTTTCTTAACAACTGGCGTCCATTCCTCGTTTTCAGCACCACGTTATTTAAAATTACTCTGCTCTATCCTCTCGATATGTATTATAATAGTAATAACACAATAATAACATATCTTAATCGTAGCACAGTTATTTGAAACTAAATAGACCGATTGGCCATAGCACAGATAAAACTAATAGAGACAGCATAAATCAACAATGCCAAAAGTAAAGGCATTTAAACAATTTTTACTCGTCGCTATATTGGCACTTTTAAAAATAGTGATGAGAAATTCTTCAAATGTCTTCCTATGCAACCCGCATTACTACATTAAAATCAAGGCTAATCTTACTATCGCTATAGCAAAAAGAGTATTACACCTATCGACATAATCCTCGCGTTTTATCAAAGACACAGTCATTCTTATTTTCGCTGCGTTCGCCGAAGTCAAGTGTAAAGAATATTTGAATACAAATTTTACAAAACGTTTTTTACTATCACGTTGATAATGTAACCATTTGTTATACCTGATTTCGAGAACGCAGTGAAAATACGAACGACTGTGCCTCTTGTTAAACGCGAAGATAATGTTGATATGAGTAATACTCTTATTGCTATGGCGACAGTAAAATTAGCCTTAATTTATATTGCATTAATGCGGATTGCATATATGTGCCTGAAATACTGGAACCGCCTTTTAAATTGAATTAGATCAGTCCAGCCCACAGCCTACAGCCAAACCTTTTTGGAACATGTTGACACTTTCACGCATGAATGGATTAACGAAGTTATTCTGAATCAGCGACTACATAGATTGAAAAAAATAATGGGTTTTCTGTGTTTCTGTGGCATTGTACCTCTTAGACGGATGAACCGATTATGATTGTTTTGGAACTGTGACTTTATTGAAAGTGTTCTTAGCTATGATTCAAGAAAATCTATTCAGCCGTTTGAAGAACATCAGTTCTTTTATAGTGGTTGAAGGGATGTAAGCAATATATAGTCGTATTTTTTTAATTTAAATTTAATATCTCGTGTAATAAGAGGTCAACTCTTAAGGGTGCCGCCTACCACGTGAGTTCAAATATTACGTCATGAAATGACGTCACTACTGAATATCTCATAGATGCGAGTTATCAGAGAGAATACCCAGTTCGCGTACTTGCGCCTAGAGGCTAGGATGATGCGTGATGCCAATACTGTTTCACCCTTAACTCTGCACTAGAATACACAAAACACGTCCACCCAGGTGTGCAACTTAAAATAGTTTAATTTGAAAAGTAAAATGTAGTTTTTTTCCAAATAATACTGCGCTTTTATTATTTTTAGTCTATTTTAGTAACAAAATTGCAGCTGATTTTTAAACTTTTATATAAAAATTCGGTTTCGGAAATCGTATTAGGATACTCCGAGAGTTAATTTTTTTATCCTAACTACTAAGGGAGGTTTGGGTTCAGGGGTAGGAATGGTACACAGATGCATCTCAGGGGTGAGCCTAATAAGCCCTAGATATGCACGAAATATGCAACACAAGGACACGTCTTATATTTCAGCTCTACTGAGGTTGGGCAAGCATGGTCGCAATTGATGCCATGTTTATACCTCTCGTAATTGATAGCTCTAACTACCTTAGAGAGGGGCGAAAAAAACCGTAAAAAACCTGTGACGGCGACATTATGTTCTATAGTACGTTATTTAGTTGGTAGAAGTGGAATAACTATATGAACAGAGGATGGACTGGATCCTTTATTAATGGCGCTGGCTATCACGCGCTTAAATTGAGTTGCTACGTTTTCGTAAATACGTTTATTTCACGAAACTATTCTACGTTCCCCCCTTATATCAATGTACGAAATAACAGCACACTTTAAAAGGTTATGGAAAGTAGTTCCAAAACCTCACGTCCATTAGAAAAATCATTTCAGAGCTCTTCAAAATGGCTAAAAACAGCTTTTCAACATATTATATCTGAATAATTATTCACGGGATTCACGTGTAATTGCTGTAGAAAAATGCAATGGACTTTTATTAAAAATTTTCACCAACATAAAGATGGGGTCACGACTGAAAGCGTCAGACGAGTGATCTAAGATACCACTGCACGTCGTTTCATTGTCTTACGGTAGAGGCGATACCTCACCAGATGAGCCGGTCAACATCGCCCTTGGCGCCGTGCCTCCCTCACACAAACGCACGGTCAGTATACGCGGGTAAATATAGATTTAAAAAAAAAGACCCAAACCTAGGACAAATTCCAATAAAATATCTGTGAGCTGTTTTTGGAAGTAAAAAGTGTACTGATATAGGAAAAAAGTCTACCATAATCTGACAACTGGAAGTGGGTTATTTTCAAGATGGCCGACGCGAACCTTGAATATTGGTTAAACTCCTGTAACTTGGTTATTTATAAGCGAAGAACAATAATTGTTATATCAAAATTATGGTTTTAATGGTCAAGGAATTCATTTCCACCACTGCATTTTGGTCAGAGAATAAAATATGGCGGCTAAATACTTTGCTCTAGTTCGTTGGCAACACTGCTGGCAAGACGTTTCGGTGAGAAAAGTGACAAGGCGTACTCTTGCACGCTTATCAATTGCCTGGAATAAATGACGCTTCTGTTGGAAACACGCTGTGTTCTTTCTTGAAGACGCAATTTGAGTCTCGCTTGATAATGGCATTATCTGTCCCCCTCAACCCTCCCATGTTGTGTGATAAAAGTTTCAGAAGTCTTGCCGTGGGAATGTTTACTGTATGTTTATCACGTTTTTTTTAGCACATCGAGAGCTAACACATTTCGAAAGACTCCCTACTTCCGCGTGAAATGCTTTGGAACAAGTTTTTTTTTTATAGCAAAACCAATTAACAAGCATTACATTTGTATGTCTACAGCAAGAACATATACTTCAAACTGAGTCGCTATGTGTTTAAAAATTCGATATGTATATCGTAAACATGGTTTTCTGTCCTCTAAAAATGTTTTTTTCAGACTACCGTATGTGTGAAAGTATAAACCGGATTCGGAAGAAAAAAATTTGATCACGGGGTTGGACCTTGGTTCGTACTTCTCCCACAAATAAAATAATTCAGTAAATGATTACTGCCTACTGGCAGTGTGTTTGTCTGAGTGAGGTAAGGCGCCAAGGGCGATGTTGACCGGCTCGTCTGGTGCGATATCGCCTCTACCGCAAGACACTGAAACGGCGTGATAAACCACTTTGAGGACTTCACAAAATCGGGAATGATCTGTACACAGAGTTAGTTCACTAGGTTACCAACAGAAAGCAGGCATGTGTAGTTTCGATAAGGTTAATTCTACCACAGGTCAGATCAATGATAAGTTTGTCGCAGGGAAAATTTCTGCCGCTTGAGCGCTGGTATCGGTAGTGCACCAAACTGACTAATCACAGAGCTTTACTGAATTTTAAATTACATTAAGTTGGTAATTCAGAACGCGAAATCGGTTTCTTTTCTCTTTAAAATTAAATGAAATGACTTTTATCACTTCCAAGTCTATTTACATTTCATTTTACGACGGTTTCGTATTTATCTGCTACATTAACTATATTGAAGCGAAACTAGCGACAGAAATATTCCCTGTGCTATGCTTTCTCATAAACACGGTCGTAGAAGGACAGGTCTGGACACTTGCCTATCTTCCAATGTATTTTGCTTGACCCCCTTGTTGTTTGGCTGTAGTTCGTCAATTCACCGAGAATGTTGTGTTTTATTGGCGCTTCAGTTAGGGCGGTCGGACTCAAACTCCGCCCACTTTTTTCCATTGTTAAATTTATAAAGTAAATAAATATTGCTGGAGCCTTTTCTTAAATTTGTGAGCGAAGGATGTATTTCATAAATTGATATATCTTAGTGGAAAGGAAGTGGGCGGAGTTTGAGTCCGACCGCCCTAATTGCAGTGCCAGTAAATCACAATATTCTCGGCGACTTGGTGAACTACAGCCAAACAACAAGGGGTTCAAGTTTCCAGGCGAGTGTCCAGACCTGTTCTTCTACGACCGTGTCCAAGTAAACGTATTTTCTTTATAACGTATAGTAGACTTAACCTTAGTTTCGACAATATGTTACCGATGTATCACGTATAAGATCACAACTTAAGTTTTTCTGTGTCTGAAGTTCGAAGCCTTAGTGTCACGAAGTAGGGTAGGTTAGGCTACTTGCACATTGGCCGCTGCTCCAGTGAGTGGACAGTTGTATAGGCGGTTCGGGATAAACTGAGCACTCATAAAGCCCTGCTAAAGTTCTATTTCCAGCCAATTCGTATCTTTCCGCGCGTAACTAACCGTTAGCGGCTGGAAATATCTAACCTCTCTGGACACGTCACTTTATGTCTCCGCGTGTAAGATAAATTGTGCAATCAGTATGACTCGATTCAGTTTGATTTTAAAAAAACGTGTATTAGTTTTACCAAATACAATAACGTCAATTTCGGTTGTTTTTATTTCAGTATTGTTGATTTTAAGTTAAAAAAAAATATACGGAACTATATTGCGTTATTTCGCTGCCAACCATACAAGCAGTAGGCCTAAGGCTAGTGATATTTGGATGGTGTTATGCATCAACCAGCTATGAGACAATTATTAGTTGTAAATAAAACGTGTTTAAAGGTTCACTACTTCGAACAATTCTTACGAGAAGTAGGAATATTTTAGTCTTATAATGGAAATATTCGGAACATGCTACATGACCAAAATACTTTTTAAGATGGTTTTAAAACTGAAAACATTTTCACCTGTATTACTTAACACTATCGATTGGCGCATAGATGGTTTATGCATAACGCCGTCCATTTTTCAAAGGTTGAAATTTAAGTGCTCACTTTATCCCGAACGACCTATACATGTGACAAGGTAGCGCGGCAGTCAGTGAGTGTTTTCATGCACGTCTGCTATTGGTTCACAATCCTCATGGAAGAGTTAAATTAACTGTGACTAAATCACGAAAGTAAGTAACGCATGCAAGAGTTTTAAATCTAACTTCTTCTCAAATTAACCGGCGAAATGTCCGTGCCTCTTAACAGTTGGCTTGAATAAAGACTTCAGCATGCTAAGCCCGCTTTTTTTTTTTTTCATCAAACAGTTTATCTTGTTCCGTTATGTCCATAGAAGACACACACAAGTATTTGTACCGATATCTCAGTTCTTAGTTAAGTTATGAATTTTTTTTCTTAACCTGTGCAAGTACCACTATGCTATAAATAATGGCGGTTTTTATCTTTGACTGTGTTTATAGTAAATATCATTAATTCGTGCAATGTAATAAACATATCAGAGAGATATGAAATAAAACAAGAACGAATTGCTCTAAAACATATACCGGTCATATCATAACGCAATTTTTTTACTAAATCCTTAATTCCAACCAACTCCTTAATCATTATTATTATTATATGTAATTTTACTGCATAACGTGTTTATATGACGTGTACTTTTATATAGTTTTTGCTAGCAAGCCGTCCGCGTGTAGTTTACAAAATGGCGCACGTGCAACCTATATAGAAATCACATTGGCGAAGGGCAGGCAGGAGCGGAGAAGGCTATAACAACGGACGTAAAGAAGGAAAAAAAAATCATGAAGTTCGAGACGACGAGTGTGTTGCAACCATTCGTTGATGGACGCCTGAAGGAGGGAGGGAAGAGGGGCGGTAAAGAGTGCGTGGGAGGGGAAGAGGGCGGCACCTCCCCTAGAAACAGTGTTTAGCAGAGAACGCTAAGACGCTGTCAAAGTGCGAAGAACGTCCGGTCGAGTTGCAAGTCAACAGTTCCTGTTCTTGTCGGCATCGTGGAAGGTATTTGCGTAAGCGTCAAGTCCGCCTCCTACTTGTTGAATTATTGTTTTTCTTGCTTGTTTTTGATTTATTGTTTTCCTTGCCTGTTTTTCTTTCACGGCCGAAAATTCCGAAAGCACCGCAGTTTATTAAACATAGCTGCTGTCGATTGTCAATTGTCAAAGTGAACTAGGAACTCATAACTGTTTTCTTTTATACCATTTAAAAATTTTGATAATTTATGTTTACTTTCATAAGAAAGAATTATTAGTTCCTAGTTGAATTCCTATGCATCTACTGAAACGCAAGATCAATAGCTTTGTTTCAATTTTGGTACTTTTGAAATTTTCGATCGTGAAACAAAAATAAGGCAAGGAAAAACCGATAAATCAATATGTAGGAGGGAGAGTTATTTGTGTGTGCTGGGATTACTCGGTGTATAAGCCGTAATAGTTTGTGATTGAGTAGATAGTTAAAAAAAAAACTGATTGTATCTTTAATTGTGTAATTAATAATAATTAAAACACGAAAGCACGTTTTCTTTGCTTTAATTTGTTAAAAGTACGTTGCTGTAACCATTCGACTGATGCTGAAAACACAATATATAAATTGTTTGGTAAATGTACTCTCGTTTCTGAGAGGGTCTTGTCGCAGTTCCATCACCAGTTTTTTCCCCCACTGTTTAGAAAAATTAAATTAAGGATCCTTCCTTGATAGGCTGCGTTGGAGTGTGTGGGACAGGAGCGGTAAGGCAAGAGCGCACTTGACCGACGTATGTAATGTATTATCGCTAGGAACCCCTGTTTTTCGCGAAAATAATTTTGCCCCACTTTGTTTCAGTGTCTTACGTACATACCTGCAATTCTGCTTCATGTTCATTGGCAGCGTGTCTCTGTGAATAACCGTATCTCATTTGACTGAGCCAATTACAACAACGTTCCTGCAACAACACACGTATTTGATTTTCCGGTAGAATCCCAAGGCTCGCGACAGTTAAAATATCCAATCACTGACCACGAAGCAGAACTGCAGGTGTGCACGTAAGACACCGAAGTCAAGCGGGGCAAAATTATTTTCGCGAAAAACAGGGGTCCCTATTGATCGCCTCTCCGCTCAGTTGGAATGCATTGCTTTACTATTATCCTTTTTCCTATGGCTAGAGGCACGAGTATTTCGCGTATTCATCTGGCAACAGCCTAGACTTCTCAGATCTATACGTGTACCGGCTGAAGCCGAATATCTATTGGCGTCTAACAGCACAAACGTGTAGCACGTGATATCTCCACGACTTGTTTCCTTATTTACAACTGGCTTGCAGTCGTCAAATGTGTGTTGAAACCGCTCTCGTCTAATCACTAGAGACATGCAAAATTCGCGTTATTTTCTGACAGCTGACTAGACTCCAAGTGACTGTAGGATCGTTCGACGTCTCCCGCTGGCCGATATTGTCGTGACTTGCCGCGGAGAATGCTTACACGGTAGAGAGGCCAATCTCTGTAAAGACGTAACACACGTAAATGACAACACATAAAAGTTCGCGGTCAATTGAATCACAGATTATGCTACGTTGTGTATAGGAAAGTGAAGTTTAGTCTGCTACCAAATGATAACGCGAATTTTGCATGTCTCTACTAATCACAGGAGGATGGAAGTGTACGTTATTGACGTTTAACATGACCTAGAATCTTTCCTCTACCTATGGCGTGTTTCTATAGTTGGGTTTTTCGAGTCCAGTTGTTATTTTTCCATATACGGTAGTCTAGAAAAGCAGTTTATGGCCCTTTTGACGGGTCTGAAAATTATGTCTCTAATAAACGTGCCGGATTTTCAAAACTATATTGACATAGTTTGAAGTGTGCGTTCTTTTCGTAGATTTACAGATGTAATGAGCGTTAAATAAATTAGTCAAAATAAGAATTATCGTAACTCGCTGCAACGCGTTTGAAGCGCAGGCAGGGAGGACTCTGGAATACGGGACATGGTTAAATTGATATTTGTGGAGATATTTTTGTGAAGCAGGTTGAAATGTTTGCACGGAGTCACTGAACACGCTCCGACAGGACTGAAGTAAAAGTAGAGTGATTTATCCATTCCAGTCGCTGGAGTGCTGGAATCCACATTGAAACGTTCACATGTAACTCCAATCCTTAGAACCACGATTTTATGACGAAATTGTTTTTGCGTCAAGTGGTTTCAGTTTCTTCTGTGCACGTGTGCTGCTCTGCTACGTTGTCAGTGATTGGACGGTTTAAGGACGTTGGACCCCGTAAAAATTCAAAATGTAATATTTGTGCCAAACACTGTTCAGCTTTTACACTTCAGATAACATGTCATTTCCCCGAATAAAAAAAAAAAAATAGGGCCCATAGTTTTAGCACAATCATCTATCAAAGTCACAAAATGGCAGTTGCGGTGTAGCCAAAATAATAAAAAATAATTAACTTGCAGAAACTAGATAATTCATATCGATACTTAATGATGTGAAGTATTTCAAGACACTTTTGTAAACACAAAGCGATATATTTTTGTATTTTTTAAAAATGGATGAAAATGAGTAAACTTTTGCATAACTTTGACTTTCGGCTACTGAAATATTCAAAACTAACTTTTGTCAAACATGTCATGAAATGCATTGATACACTGACTTTCAGTTCCCATAATTTTGAATTCATTAGTTATTACTTTTTTTTGATTTTGGCTGCACCGTAATGGCCATTTCGTGACTTTGATGAGTGATTTTGCAAAAACTATTGGGCGTATTTTTTTTTTTATTTGGGGAAATGACGTGTTTTCTGATGTGCAAATGTTGAACGGTGTTTGGCACAAATATAAAAAAAAATGAAATTTTATGGGTCTAACGCCCTTAACGCTCGCTTGTCTTATAGTTCTACTGATATGTTACATACGTATTGTGTTACAATTGTCTTATTATGATTGATGCAATCAAATGAGAGACGTGTATGAACGAAGACACGCTGCTAATGACTAGAGCCGGTGATATTTGGTGAAAAGAATTATGCAACAATTTGTGTCAATGCATCAGTAGAGATGATGGTTTATTGCGGGAAAACTTGACTGTTAGCTGGGTTTCAACGTACGTTCAGCTTACCAGAAGATTGCTGGCTATAGCTTGTACGTGGAGCTGTTATCCTATTTGACTGAGCCAATAAGAATTCCGCTATTGAAATATGTAATGCCTGTTATTGGCCTGCAAACAGCTACGGAGTGTCAGACGTATAACACCCAATCGTACATGTTGCGGAAACTACAGTGTTTTCAAGGGCATCTTGTCACAAAAAGTTTTCGCGACACACCATCATCCCTATGCATCAGGTTCACATCTGCTCTGCTGCTTCATGTATTCGTTCATAGGCGTCACTCATTTGGCTCTGCCAACGAGAATATAGTTACTACGACACCACCATACCCGTCTTTAGTAGAAGGCCGCGGCCTTAGATTTGGCAACCCTGTCAGGAAGGACAATATTTTTGTCTCGCTAACGGCAATGGCTTCCCCTGATTCACCGGTATGTATGGCACAATAACGAATCAGGTAGTCATTGTCTTTGGAGAGCTAGAATAAGTGTTAAAATGATCCTTCCTGAGAGTGTTGCCAGTTGTAAGGCCTCGGCCTTCTACTAAAGTAGGCTATGACACCACATCGAATGTGATTTGCGAGTATATCCCCAAGACGTTGAGAGTTATAAACAGCCAATCACTGACCACGAAGCAGAGCTGTAGATGTTCGCAACAGGCGTAGTTCTTTTCACTGGCTCTACCAATAACCATGAATCAGAGCTAACGAAGCGCACTTAAGTCGTTGAAACAAAATGTTGCAAAAAAAAATTTCGCGACAAAATCGTGGCTGTACCTATATAGTTAATGGTTAGAGATGGGAAAATCTCGCGAATTCAATGACCTGCATGTTAGAATCAAATATACTATTCTTACTCAAGCCCCGACCATTTGTCCACTAGCTGCTACTCAGTGGAACAACAGACAATTAACGAATAGACAGGGCTTGACTAGGCATAGGACAATGCATTCTAGCATGCAGGTCATTGAATTCGCGAGATTTTCCCATCTATAATGATGGTATGTCGCGAAAATTTATTGTGCCAACATAGTCTTGTAAACACTGCAGTTTCTCTGGGTGATACACGTGTGACACAGCATAGCTGTCTGCAGACCAACAGGCATAACATATTACAGTAAACTCCAGTTTATCCGTGTTAATTGGTGCTGCGCCACGCACGGATAATCGGGAAAGACGGATAACATGAAAACAGAACGCATGTTAGTATAAAAATGTAAAAAAAAAAAAATAATAATAAATAAATAAATTAATTGAATTTATAAATAATTCACTCAAATGCCATAATGGCTAATTGTTTTACCTAACAATAACGTATTTCACAAATTTTTCACCAGAATAAATAAAAGAATGTCTGGGGTGCACGGTAGATACGAGAATAAATGATGTTGAAATTTCGTTAATCCACTCTTGCGCGATCTCGTTAACCCGTTCTTGTGCGCAGGAGTTGACACTCTTACGTTCCAAAAAGGTTTTTTTTTTACAAAAATTTTGGTTCAAAGTTGCACGGATAATCTGTAAACCGGTTAATCGGTGCACGGATAATCGGGAGTTTACTGTACAATAGCGGGGTTCCTATTGGTTCAGTGAAATATGGCAACAGCTCCACGTACAAGAGAAAGCCAGTAATATTCTAATAAGCTGAACGTGTGTTGAAATCCAACAAACAGCCAAGTTTTCCCGCGAAAAACCATCCTATAGTACGTTTCGTGTAAGAATTCCATTTTGTGACAGTTGTGTTGCGAGTATATTTTCAAACAGTTTTGCCTCCGCCACATTTGGTTTATGCACAAATACAGTTGGCTGATTGTCTTATCGCTAGAGACTGGAAAATGTCATGAGTTCACTGACACGTAGGCTAGAGCCTCCAAGATGATCTGTGTACTCAAGCAGACAACAGCTCTGCATTAGTTGTTCACTGACATAGGGACTATGCCTTAATTAAGTTGCTTCTGTACTATTGGCGCGTTATCTCCCAGGTGGTATTAAGTGTAGTCAAGGGCCAGTTGTGAAAGTGATACTATATTACACTTGTTTGAATTACAACCTGAACCCAAAACAAAACGCGAATTTTTCAGGTCCGTACTAACCGGTATATGAGTCTATTTCACGTAAGATTTCTAGTTTTTTACAGTTCTGAAATTTATCACGTGTGCATTTCAGGGGCGGGTCCAGCTCTTGGTCCTAGGGACGGGGGAGGGCATGTCACGAAAAGTGGAAATATCCACGTCCCAATAAAAAAAAAACAGGCTGTCCCGAGGGATTTTAACTGTGCAAAATGGTGCTGTTTAAGAAGTTTACGAACAAAAATAAACTGTAAATAGCGTTTTAAGAAATTGTAGTATTTTTAAGAATATATTACGTTTTAAAAGTGACATCTTTGTGCTAGACACGTGCAATTATTTTAACGAATAACAAATTACGGAAACAATTAATTTGTTATTTGTTTGGTAAATTACTCTTCTATATATTGTTGAAACACAAAGTCGTGTAACCATGATTGTGTTGTAAATGTTTTGTTGCCTTAGGAAAAGTGCAAGGTAATATTTTTTAGTATTTTACTTGATATTTATTTGGTTTAAAATTTTTTGAGCAGTCTCGGGAGGGGTCTTGGCCAATATGCCCCTCCTTTTTTTTTTTCTGGATCCGCCACTGGTGCAGTTGTACAGGATTTTTGTTTATTTTGATATACTGCACAGTTTGTCAGTCAGTTTAATTTGATTGTGCAGAAATCATACGTGGCAGAGAAACACTTTGGTTTTATCCGTTAAAACAGTTGTAAAATGGATGCCAACACTGCTGTGAAAAACAGGACTTCTTACGTGAGACGGACATCTCTGCGTCATAGTGTTCTACCCGCAAATCACAAACACGTGTCGTAGTAACCTTGTTCTGATTGGTGCTTTAAGGGTACCGTTCACCTGTTTCCATTTTTTAAAATTTTTTTTTATATTTGTACCATATTTTTTTTATTATTTTAGTCATACATTGTGATTAAATCTTCCTCTTAGGAAATTTTTGTATCTCTCATAGATTTTGCGTAATGAGTCGTAAACGTCAAAATTTGTACATTACGGTTTTATGTACGCCACTAAAACCGACATACCAAACCGAAAAAATTCCCTGTGTACAGCAATGTTGTAGGCTGTGATTTGACACATATAAAAAATATATATTTTTTTATTTTAAATTTTATTCCAAAATTCAGCATTTTTTTATTAAATACAAGAATATTTTATTTTTTGGTTTATTTGTGTCAAATCATAGCCTTATACACTGTGAATTTTTGCGGTTTGGTATGTCAGTTGGTTTTAGTGGCGTACATAAAGCCGTAAAGTGCAAAGTTTGACGTTTACGACTAATTACGCAAAATCTATTAGAGGTACAAAAATTTCCTAAGAGAAATATTTAATCACAATTTATGTTTAAAATAAGAAAAAAAATATCTTACACAAATATAAAAATTTTCAAAAATACGTTGAAAACTGAGGCGAACCGCGCCCTTAACAAATGAGACAGGCTGCCAATAACCGTGAAGCACGGCTATAGGGCGCACATAAGGTGTTGAAACAAGGTGGTACAAAATCTTTTCACGAAAATCGGGTGTCCCTACAAACCCGTTTATTTATTTACCCGCGTACAGGTCAGCCATTGGCTGGTTTACAACCAATACGTGTGACGTATACAGCAAAATTACGTATTAACATTTTAAAGGACAAAAATATAAAAAAAATCTGTCTGAATTGAATTAATATGTTAGAATGTAGGTAGAATCGTCCTGGACTGGTCAAATAAGTGTTTTTAATTTCCTAGAAACAATTGTAAGTGCAAAATAATTATAATTATATATACATATAGACACACCCAGGATTTTTGTTAGAGGGGAGGAAGTTCGTAGCTAGTTGTATTTGGTCTGGTTTGGGTTGTGGGGGAGGGAAAAGGTTTCCGAACGTGGAAATGTTATGAAGTAACGCAAACCCACTCCCACTCGGAGATTGCGGGATTACTCATAGACCCCGCTAAAGTTTTATTGTATTTTATAGTTTTAAATCCTAACAGTGAAATTTACGCAACAAGTAGCAGTAAAACCGTAAAATATTATCTTACAGAAAAATAAGCATTATTTAAAAAAAAATTTACATACTTTCAGGGGCTGTTAAAACCCCTAAAATCTCCCATCGGGTGCACCGTCTTGAAAGTATGTCTGCTTTTGAGAGTCAGTTATTCTGTACTGTGGTTAGTTTCTAGCAAAAATGTGTTTCCACGCAACGATCGGACTACGTTCGCTCCGTATTTTCGTGTCTATGTGGATTGCAAATGTTACCATAAACACGTTTTCAGTTCTTGTTCACTACGTGTTCATTCCGTGTTGACTCCAGTTAACGTTCTGTCCGTTCCGGAATTTGGAATTTACCCCTAAAAGCACCACATTATTATAAAACTATATGGTTAGTGTAGTTTTTTTTTTGGCAGAGGGAGGGGTGTTACGGGTTAACACACTCTTTCCTCTAGAATATAACAAAACAAGACCAAATCCACAAAATAACGTATTAATCCAAAAATGGAATTCAAACGTAGTGTAATTTAAGATTTGAGCTTGTCTTTTGGATTTGTCAGATATGCATACACAATGAACGTAAATTTTGTTGCAGTTACATTTCCTGTGTTCAAGTTTGCTAATTTAACTATCTATTTTGTATATTTAGCGGTCCGCCGACGCATTTAATGGTCAACAATAATTTGAAACTATTCAATTTTAATTTTTAAGATATCGTTTTGCATGTCGGTTATGTTTTAATTTTTTAAATTTTTAGTGTATTATTTAACGATTAATATTTTGTCGATAAAATCAGTGCATCTCCGTAAATAACTGTTCTGGGAACACTTTTTTTTTCATGGAAAGGTAAAGTACGACTGTGTTTTAGTCCTTTTTGTTATCGCGGGAAAACTAGATTATTATACGTTCAGAATGTCGGCAGCTGGGTCTACATCAGTTTTCAACGTCACATTTTTATTTTTGTAATTGCACCAGACATTTTTTTTCTTATTTCAAACATAAATTGTGGCAAAATTTTGCTCTTATGAATTATTTTATCTCTCGTAGATTTTTTGCGTAATAACTTGAAACGTCAAAATTTGCATTTTACGGTTTTGTGTACGCCACTAAAACCTACATAGCAAACAAACAAAAAAAAAAAAATAGTTTATTATAGTGGCGTGCACAAAACCGTAAAATGCACATTTCGACGTTTACGAGTCGTTACCCAAAAACTATGAGACAAAAAAATTTCATAAGAACACAATTTAGCAACAGTTTATATCTAAATAAGCGAAAAATAGCTGTTACAAATATAAAAATAAAAATTATGACGTTGGAAACTGATGTAGACGCACCCTGAAGGGTGTTCGCGTGGCAAAAATGTATACTTTTATATTTGCACGACATAGTGTTCTTTTCATAGACGTTACTTGTGATATCCACTTGTAAACGTTTTTTAACTCTCACGTTTTTTTCCATACCAGCAGGTTAAAGTCAGAATTTGTTGGTTACGGGAACAGAGTAATAACATAAGCCAAGTATTCGAGTGAAATAATTTAGGCCTACGTTGAAATGAGATATTATGAGCAATATGGTAACATATTGTTTTTAAATTCACAACATTCCTTTCGAAAATTTTTCAAAAATTGCTATAAATAAAGTAGGCCTTAATTGTCATTATTTTCAGATTTTTTTAAAAAAGTACAAAGGAATTGAATTGTGTGTTTTTAAATATTTTAGGAAATTGCTCATAATACCTCATTTCAGTGTAAATTATTTCACTCGAGTAAGACACTCGGTTTTTTTATTGATGTTATTGTAACTTGCAAATTGTGGCTTTGTCATGTCACTAGGGGAAAAATATGAGAGTTGAAAAATGTTTACGAGTGGAAAATTTATTCACAAGTAACGTCTATAAAGCGATCACTATGCCGGTCAAATATAAAATTACATTTTTTTGCCACGTGAATGCTTAAGGTTGATAGTTAGGCCTAACGCCTAACTTGCAAGCTCTTGTCGAAGTTGCTGTTTTGTGTTTTCTGTTCGTACAAAAAAAACCCGCAGAATTGAAATAATGTACAAAAAAGTAACTCGCTGAACTAAGCCTACTTCAGACTACATTTGTAATTACACTGCGAAAAAATTTGTATTTGTGAAAAAATGCAATTTTTTTTAACTTTAGTCCTATTTTAACAGTTAAAAATACAAAATATTTTCTCTGTGTTAGTTGCAAAATATTTTGAAGTAGCTTAGTGACAAAATGGGAAACAGCAACATGTTTCACAGCATTGTTTTATACTTAAGAAATTTAGCATGCAGTATGGTCTGGAATGGATTCTAATTTCATTTTTAAAAATCCATCCATGTTTGTAACATTCCCGGAACAGTACAGTTCGTTAATGTCCCTTTATAAGTACAGTGGAGGATATAAGTTTGTTTGATACCATTTAGCTTTGTCCTTCATTGTCTGGTTCTGTTCAGAAGCCAACCACAGTTCAGTCAGCTTGGTAAGCGCCTCGGCAGGCGATATTGTTTTTCTTACATGAGAATTCTTTATACTGTAACATAGCAATTGATTATTTGTATATATCCGCCTGATTTGTTTATGTTTAGGAATATTGACGTTTGTTTGTCTATGTATACTTAAGTATCTTTGGCCGTAGACGCCTCGAGACGTGTTATTTTATTACGTGTTCCTGGTTTTGTAATTTATATTGTAATAGAATTTATCAGTGGTAATGGTCTCCAGGTTTCT
>PNEQ01017449.1:0-11111 GCA_003012365.1 Medauroidea extradentata | reverse complement strand
TACTGTATATTAATAAGCACAAATGCGAATGCAAATGCTTAACCGACTATATAGACACAAACTTCTGAAGTTACCAGAATTTCACAGGCGCAATAAAAAAAATTGTTAACAGTGTAAAAAATAATTTGCATTATAAAAAATCGCGGATAATCCGCAAATCGGATGATCGAGTCGCGGATAATCGAGGTTCTACTGTATACCGTTACGAGGAATGACTACGGAAGTTAAGTAATACTTACGATTAACGGTAATTTTCGGTAGTGAACGGGTCTCGGAATCATCGTTCATGAACCGGTTCTTGGACGACCATTTTGCGATTAGTGAACGACTCAAAGTGACCCGTCACTCCGCCTGGTGAACGACTGCTGCTTCGAGGTATTCAAAACAACAACAAGAGATGGCAGCAGCTATCATCGCGGCTGCAGAGCTGAGGCTCTCACGGGCTGAAAAACGTCTGAAAAGAGTTTCTGCATTGGCGGATAAGGCACAGTCTGATCCCACTCAGCATCCACTACTCAAGGCCACTTGTCGGGATTTGGCCCAGCTCAGGTCTGGTTTTGACAATGATCATTTACTTATCGCTACCAAGGCATCTAACATTACAGAGTTTAACATGGACGATCATGACAGGCGACTAGATGAATTTGACGAGCTATACTACAAGGTCATGGCTCTTGCAGACACTGTGGCCAAACTAGCTGTCTCCGTTGAAGCACACTCCTCCTCTGCCTCCAATACTACAAAGGTGGCATTACCTACCATAAGTTACCAACCTTTGGCGGAGATATAAAATCATGGCAAAATTTCTCTAATCTTTTTGAGGCGCTGATAGCAAAACACACCTAGATAACAAACGTGAAACGACTGTCGTATTTGAAGTCATCACTGCGAGGTGAACCCTTGTCTCTAGTTCAATCGCTATCACTTACTGAAGACAATTATGAGGTGGTGTGGAAGATTCTCCAGAGGCGCTACAATAACAAGAGGCTGATAGTGAACCACCATCTTGATGCCCTGATCAACGTACCATCTGGTACAGGAACTTCCACCGCCTTGGTTCAGTTATTAGCAGCGATTCAGGAGAATGTTGCTGCCCTTAAGGTGTTAGGTGTGGCTGTCAACATGTGGGATCCAGTGTTGATATATTTATTAGAAAGGAAGTTGGACTCAAATCTACGCAAGGACTGGGAGGTGACGATCACAGATCCAGCAAGTCTACCAACTCTGGACCAGTTTATTGCCTTTTTGGAAGGACGGCAACGCATATTTGAGTTGCTGGGATCGGGACAAAAACCAAAAATAGTTCAAAAACCAAGCCAACCCCCTTGGAGGCAGACAGGACAGACGAGTTGGAGACAATCACCAGTGCAGCCAACACATTCATTCTTGGGTCATGCCGGTGAATTTAGTGAACAGTGTGTGTTGTGTCAGGACCCTCATATACTGTCAAGGTGCCCACACTTCAGTAACAAATCATCTAAGGAGTGATACAGTATTGCCAGAGAGTACAACTTGTGTCTTAACTGTCTGCGACAATCTCATACTGTCACCTCCTGTCGTTCGAGGACCAGGTGTAGAATTTGTGATGCACGTCATCACACTTCGCTTCATGTCGAGTACCAAGCATGGGTTAGTCAGGATTCAGGTAGCGGGATAAATTGGAACAGCAATCAGGAGAAGGACAACAAGGTTAGCAGTGGCCAGCAGTCTCTTCCAACTACAACATTAACCAGCACTGGAGACACTTAGTTTGTCTTGCTAGCTAACGCAAACGTGGGGGTGAAGGATGCAAGTGGTTGCATCCAAACATGCAGAGCACTACTGGATTCAGGTAGCCAGGCGAGCTTTATCACCAGCAGTTGCCTACAACGGCTTGGAGTATCGCAACATAAGTGTTCACAATCTATGCATGGTCTCTCAGGTGTGGCTGTCACAGCGGCAAAGGGAATCGCCACATGTCAAATTCAGCCTATCAATGACGACTCTCATTCGTTTACTATTGACACATTGGTTCTGAGCAATAGAAGCCTAACACCAATTTGAGTTCTGAAAACTGGAAACATTTGTTGAATTTGAGAATGGCAGATCCACACTTCGCAACACCTCGCCCAATCGATCTACTGTTAGGTGCCGAATTATTTCCCTACCTACTGACTGGTGGGCGAGTGGTAGGAAGTCCAGGTTGCCCTGTTGCCCTGGATTCTATTTTTGGATGGTTGGTAATGGGGAAAATAGATTCCACTCTCGTACTACCCGTATCCCTCGTATCAACTAACTTCCATGCCTCAGTCGTGCCGTTAGAGGACGTCCTCAAGAAATTCTGGGAACTGGAATAAGTTCCAACTGCAGTTTGCGACACACCAGAAGAAATCCAATGTGAGGAGATATTTCAAAGAACCCATACACGTGGAGTGGATGGGCGCTACACTGTAAAACTGCCCTTCAGAGAAGCAGCTCCAGAACTATGAAAGTCTCGATTCCAGGCTCTCAACAGATTTAAACGCTTGGAAAAGAAATTTTCCCTTCAACCAGAGTTCAAGTTATCCTATACAGAGTTCATGAGGGATTATGTTATGGAAGGCCACATGGAGAAGATACCTGACTCAGAGGTAACTACACCTTCAACCTACTACATACCACACCATAGTGTGTTGAAACCCGATAGCACAACAACAAAACTGCGAGTTGTTTTTGATGCGTCGTCGATAACCTCATCAGGCTTGTCTCTGAATGATACCTTATTACCTGGGAAGAAGCTACAAGGTGACCTCAGGGATCTCATTCTTCGCCTCAGACTTCATGAGGTTGTGTTCACAGCTGATGTGCAGCAGATGTACAGACAAGTTCGTCTCGACCCGAAACAACAGGATTACCACAGAATTCTCTGGCGATTTGATGATGAAGGACCGATTGAGGAGTACCGCTTGAAGACAGTAACTTACGGAGTTTCTGCTGCCCCCTTTCTTGCGATTCGAACGCTTCACCAGCTTGCAGAGGATGAGAAGGCTAAGTTTCCACGTTCTTCTCAAGTTCTCGTTTCCGATACGTACGTGGACGACATAGTGACAGGAGCAGCATCATTGCAGGAAGCTTTAAAACTTCAGCAGGAACTTGTTGACATACTGAAGTCGGGAGGATTTAACCTTTGTAAGTTTGCTAGCAATAGTCGAGAGTTCTTAGCGAGTTTACCCACCTCTCAGCTCCAGCACCCGCTGGCCCATTTCTTTGATGACAATGAGCATGCTGGTTTGAAGGTATTAGGGCTTCATTGGAAACTTTCTCGTACCAGGTACATCCCACAAGCAGCCAGTACACTAAAAGGGGCATTCTGTCAGAGGTGGCCAAAATCTTTGACCCTTTGGGTTGGTTGTCACCACTTCTGTTACTGGCAAAGGCCATGATTCAAGAGATGTGGTTAGAAGGTGTCGACTGGGATTCAGATTTGCCCGACAGGCTAAAGCGACTATGGTTTCATTTCAAGGAGGAATTGTTCCTTTTGGAGGACATTACTATTCCTCGAGGCCCCCTGGTAAAAACCCCGGACTCGGTGATAGAGCTTCATGGCTTCTCGGACAGCTCTGAGTTAGGATATGCAGCAGTCGTATATATGCGTGAGATACCCCAGCAAGGACCTGTTAGGATACATTTGCAGGGTGGCGACAGGGCGGGAAAACCGGGAATAGACAGGGAATTTTAGTGGCCTGAAAAAGTCAGGGAATAGTCAGGGAAAATTCCCCGCCCCATCTCCTTTTTCGGAAATCGAAAAGCAATAGTTAAAATCAGTTTAAATGTGGCCTATATGAATGGAGTAGCGTGGACTGGCAAGCATGAAGACGCGTCTGGTGCCTTTCATCGGACATCGCAGTACCATAATCCCTGAGAAGAAAGCCATAAGTAGCTGGGCCGCTGCGTCACATACGCAACTTTTATCCTTATCTATTTAGTTGTTTACTGCTCGATGCTTCCTTCTGATGCAGAAGTCTGATAACGTGTCCATCTCTCGTCTCTCTCTCTTAGGTCCCCCTCCCCCAGATTCTTTCTTCTGATGTGGAAGGCTGATAACATGTAAGCGTTTTTTTTTTTTTTACGTGCGCTATACTCGTTAGTGTGAAAAGCTGCAACTGGCTTGTAAAATGATACAGCTATCTTTTGTAACATGAGAAAGCAAACTTGCATCCCGCAATTTTCGCAAGGAATTTTTTGTTTGTAATCTTGTATAGTATTTATTTATTTATTTACAAGCATCACATATTCCTCAATACATATTGAGAGTGATTTGTCCAGAGAGAAACATTTCCATTAAGAAATACACCTAAAAAACAGACAAACTAAGTCATATTACAATAACCACAAAACACATACAATTATGAAGTAAACCCACGTTTTACCGGACTATTTGGGGGGAGATGTGGTCTGGTAAATCGTGAAGTACCAAAACCGGCACACGAAAATAGACAAGCCGATATCTTTATAGCAGTGTGATACGCGTAGTAACGCAACGTGTTTGTAGTGGTCAAGTGGCTGGAAGTGTACGAGGGGGTAAGTTTGTGCTGACTGACGGGAGTAGAAAGATAAGCACGCGCCTTTGTCCGCTCAATGAGATAACCAAGGGTTTAGGACGGGTGGTTGGGGGGGGGGGAGTAGAAGGAGAGGGACAGGAGGCTGCTTGCTATCAGCTTGGTTTCATGTTACGTTACGTGGTAACATTTGAACTTGAGCTATTGCTTTGTATTTCACAGTAAAGTGTTTATTTACTAAATATATAACAAAAAAAATTTTCATCTAAACTACCGCTGTTTGCATCGCGACGACGCGGCGCACTATCGTATACCGTGTCTGTGAGATAATAATCTAGCCGCCATCCTTGATAATTTCTGAAGGGCTGATTGTGAGAAAGGAATGTGTTGAGTTAGTTTGTCCGCAGCAGATTTTATCTCTATACACTTCGCACATTTATACCACACGAGCAGGGGCGTCATTTGGGGCTACAGGGGGGACGCCCCCCCCCCCTGGATTTAGAATTTTATGTGTATAATTTTTTTTTTTTGTATTTTTTAATGTAAATAATGCTAACTTAAGTACATAAAACTGAAGTTTTATTATTAAAGTATCTAATTTATACATGCTTAATTAATAAAAAAGATGCAACAAGGTCACTGTCGCCAGAAAACAAAATCTTGCCCCCTCTCTAGAAAAACCTGAAATGATGCCCCTGCACACGAGCGTTGTTGAACATACACTGCCTCGTCGTATGAAGATGAAGTAGCAAGTTACATGTGTTTCCTGGGCCAACAGTGCCAATTTTTTTGTTCAACATCATATTTTAACACATAACTCTTTAACTAGTTTTTTGCTTTACGAATGTCCGACATAGTTTGTTTCGTGACGCCATATTCATCACACAACTTTGCTACCGAAACACCGGCCTCTTTAACTATTATATTAGTTCAAAATTTTTGCTTGATGTTAAAGTTTCTCGATTTCTTTTCTGTCCTGTTGCAGACGCCATTTCATTTTAAAAAACACATAATCTTTATCGCGCACGTACACCAGCTGCGTAAAAAATTCAAGTAGACATGACAGTCGTTCTTGTCCAGACATGTCAAAACACCGATGAGCGACTAGCTCTGCTTACCTTCTTACGTTAAGCGACTATCTGTGCGCACGTCAGATGTCACTTACCAAAGCACAATAACCAGGTAGGTATTGCGCTGTTGATCGTACAGTTTCGTAAAAAATTCAGGTAGACAATCATTCTTGCCCGGACACGGCACGTACCCCGATGCGCGATTAAAATAAGCTCTGTCTACCGTTTTACACGGCTATCCATGCGCGCGCCTGATGTCACTCACCAAAGCACAATAACCAAGTAGGTCTTGCGCTGCACGTGTATAGCTGCCAACTTTTACGATTTGCCCGTAAAATTTACGGAAATGCGTTGGTTTTTACGGTTTTACGGACGAGTGTATTTTTTTACGAATTCAAAACATTTTACAATTTTTTTATAATTCATTTTCAAGTCCAATATATATATTTCACGTACAAAGTAAACTGAGTTCAATTTCTATGAGTAGTTAACTCGTGTAGAAAGCTTTTAGCGTAATTTTAAAATTTTTTGCCTGTAAAATATTGTGTAAAGTTGAAAAACTAAATAAACGTAATTTCTAAACACAATTACGCCCACCACGTGATAAATATCGTGTTAGTTGCATAGGCTGCCGCTAGATGGCCTTGTGTACTGTTTTCTTTTGTTCTTTGTTTACCGTCAGTGACGCTTAGCAAATTGCGGCGTGTGGCATGAGCCCGTGAAACGTATTTGTTTTGTGCCTACGAACAGTGATTTTTGAATTGCCGAAAGCGCTACCAGAACTTACAAGTAATTATTAACATTGGTAATAATTTAGATAGGCGAGAATAAACTAATGTTGTGTTTATAAGAATTCGTGTCGCAAAATCTCGTACTGTTTTCGTGCTATCTGTTTATGTTACCGGTTGAACAATGAGCAGTAAAAAAAAGTATTATCAAGTGTATAGGGTAGCTTACACTGCTGAGTTCCCATTTATTTCAAAGTCGCAAAAAGATGAAAAGTTTGTTTTTTGTAATGTCTGCAAATGTGACTTTAATATTTCACATGGTGGAAGAAATGATATCAGCAATCATGTTGTGTGCGCCAAACACGCGGACAACGTAAAATCTCAAGAAAGTAACCAGAAAATAAACAGTTATTTTACTAAGAATAATACAGATGCCGACTTAGACGTAGTGAAGGCAGAGTGTCTTTTTCTTTCTTTCTTGGTGGAACATAATGTTCAGCTTAGTGCAGCTGACCATGCAGGTGCTTTGTTCAGACAAATGTTTCCCACGTCTGAAACGGCAAAAAAAATTGCATGTGGATGTACTAAAGCAACGTGCATATTAAAGCAAATGGCTTCAGAAGCAGCAGATGAAGTTGTAAACAGTCTGAAGATTGGTCTATTCTCACTCGCGACAGATGGGAGCAACGACAGTGATTACAATTTGTATCCGATTGTTGTAACCTTTCTCGATAAAAAACAAGAAAAAATCGTTAGTAATTTGCTGTCTGTGCCATGTTTAAAAGGCAATTCCACGGGACGTAATATTGAAAACTTGGTTATTTCGCAGTTGGAAGATCATGAAATACCTGTAAACAACTGCATATCATTTGGGGCAGATAATGCACCTGTCATGATAGGCAATAAAAATGGGTTTGCAGCTGTGTTAAAAGAACATCAAAGTAACATTGTTGTCATTGGATGTGTCTGTCACCTTACTAATCTAGCTGCAGAAAAGGCTGTAAGCAGTTTGCCAATCAAAGTTGATGAAGTACTTGTTGATATATTTTATTATATGGAAAAAAGCTCAAAGAAGAAGGAATGACTGCAAAACTTGCAAGAACTTTATTGCCAAGAAACAAAAAAGGTGTTAAAACATGTCTGTACTAGATGGCTGTCACTTGGCAGAAGTTTGTCTAGGCTGATTACTGTGTGGGAACCTTTACTCAGTTTCTTCAAGGAGGAGGTAGTAGTAGCTCAGCGTTCATGTCAATCTGCAAATCAAAGCCTGAAGTCATACAAAATTCCAAAATTGGAAGCAGGCAGTTCTAGAGAAGATTCATTCAAACTTGGCAAAAGGGGTCCATGCAACTTAAATGAAACTGTCTCTTGCACCAAGAAAATTGCAGTTGCACTCAAAGGTCAACCCACACCAGTTCTGAAAAAAAAAAAAAACCTTTCTACTAGTCGTGAAGAGAAAATATTCCTATTTCTATCTTCAGATTTAAATAAAGCTTTTTGTGTTTTTTTTAGATTATATCATTCCAGTGTTTGAAAAAATGATTGTACTAGTTCTAGAAATAGCTTCTCCACAAATTCATATTTTGAGAGACCTGTGTTTAGATCTTCTGAGAGAATTGCTTTTAAAATTTGTAAAGCCAAATGTATTGAAGAACATTCCAGTCCTTGAAGTCCAGTATCATGCTATTCAGAATCAGAGAGAAGATGATGAACTTGTAATTGGTGCCCAGGCAACAAACTTGATTAGTCGTCTAGAAGCAAAAGAGAGAGAGGTATTTTTATCGTCTGTCAGAAATTATTTTGTAACAGCTTGTAACTACATTGTTCATAAATTTCCTCACAGTAATGAAGTATTAAAACATGCAGAAGTTACAAAGCTTGGTAATGATGATCTTGAAAATGCCAAATTTGCTTCAGTTCGTTACTTTGTGGACAGTTTTCCATTTATTCTACCGGTGAAAGACAATGAGACAAGGGAGTTTGCAATGGACAAAGTTCACATACAGTTCACTGATCTGCAAGCAGTTGACATTTCAGCCATTTGTAAGATGGAAGACAGTACTGATGTTAAGTGGGTTCAAATAGCAAACATTCGTGGAGTGGATGGCCTACTTAAGTACGACAGAATCGCCGGAATAATGTTGTCCATTCTTGTCATCCCTCATAGCAATGCCAGCTGTGAGCGTGTCTTTAGCCTTGTGAAGAAAAATAGAACAGAATTTCGGTCTTCAATATCCAATGAAACACTTGAGTCTATTTCAGTTTTAAAGAGCAGAAGAAAAGGTGTTTGCCATGAACAAAAATTTTCAACTGACTTTCTGAAGAGGGCAAAGAAAGCTACAACTTTAAGTTTAAAAAGTGCAACCAAACAATAAGTAATCCAAAATCTTTTTCTGATTCTTCTAGTATTTATTTTCTTTGTTGTATTGCTAGTGTTAATCTAGGTACATACTTAATGTGTGGTGAATTGGGAAGTATCGTGTCTGCTAAGTTATCCACTAGAGTTAAAAACATTCCTATTCTACAACTGGCTGGATTCAAGTCAACTTTTCATCCTGAATATGAGTTAAACATACAACAAACATTTTCTAAGGTAAATGTTTTAGCATTTTATTTCCCATAGTTACGTTTTGTGATAAAAGGGCAAATATTTGTGCAACTTTTAGGCTATAGGCCTTACTGATTTGTCATAAATGTGTTTTTTGCATTGGTAATTCTTAGGTCAGTGTGATTTTCTAATTAGTTCTATCCAGATTATTAATACAAAGTGTGCTGAAAATTGCCGTGTATAATTTACGCTATATTTAATGATTTTAAAAAGTTTTACTGATGGGTCCTTTGAAAAGTTGGCTTCTATGCATGTGATAAGTAGACCTGACGGTGAAATAATTTTGTTTCGCCAGATTTTGTCCGTTAAATACGAAGTCCGCTGAATGGAGGTCCGATAAAACGAGGGTTTACTGTACTTGGCTTTTTGTTTGTAGGTAGTATGTAATCATTAAATATGTTTGTTATGGAATGAGAATTTTCTCCACACATAATTTAATTGTGTACTACATGATATTGTAAATTTAATTTCCCAATTTAACAATTGTATTACTCTGAATTTTTGACATAAATTTAAATGAATTACTTTAGTTGCAACTGTCTGTTGTAATTTTGATTTAATTATTTTATTTCAACATGCAGGATTAGAGTACGTAAAGAATATTGTTTATATTGTGTAAACTAGGCTATGTAATGAATCTGTTTCTCCTGAGGTAAGAAGTTTTTACACAAATATTTTATTCATGTAGTAGGCCTTTTAATTTGTCGATTGTGAGAAGCCATAAGTTAGGTATTACTGTAAATTTTTTACAGTCGAAATATACTTAAGAGTTGTAACTTTCAGTTCTAATTTTTATATTATTATAGGCATACTTAATAAACTTGCAAAAATAGAGCACACAAATTATGTTGTTGTGATTACTATGCAATCAGTGTTTTCTGAGGCATGTATTTTTCATGCGAATATTACAAATCGTAGAAGTATTTTGGACATACATAGTTGCAGCAAATGGTTTGTCACACAACCGGATAACACATGCAGACAAGCAGAAGGATGCTTTTGGTTGTTTACTTTTCTGTTTGTCTGCATGTATTGTCTGGTTTTCTTTGACTCACAGTTTGCTGCTATGGCGTATATCCATAATATTTATTTGATTTTTAACTTGCCCCGTTACAAGAATGGTTTAGAAACAACACAAATGTTGTATTAGTATTACATTAAAAATTGTACTATGTGCAAAGTGCATTGAATTGGACAAAGAAAAAATGATTTCTTTTATAAAGCATAAAAAATTTGGTTTAAAAAAAATTATTAGGTCAGGGAAAATTTTCAATTTGGGTGGGAAAAGTCAGGGAATTATATTCCCAACAGTTTGTAGCCACCATGATTTGTTGATGGGTCGATCCAAGGTGGCATCGACAAAAAGGGTGACGTTGCCTCGTCTGGAGCTGTGTGCTGCAGTTTTACTGTCAAGAACTCTGCGTTACATACTGGATACTTTGGCTCCTTCACTAAACGTAAAGAAGGTGGTGGCTTGGTCAGATTCTACAGTCACCCTTGCTTGGATTTGTTCTTATTCCCATAGGTGGAAGACATTTGTGGCCAACCGTGTGGGTGAAATACAAACAAAAACTTCACCTGACTGGTGGCGTTATGTACCGTCGGAGGAGAATCCAGAGGATTGTGCCTCGAGAGGGCTGATGCCATCTGAACTAGTCAATCATTCGTTGTGGTGGACAGGACCACGGTGGTTATAAGAAGAGGAGACAGCGTGGCCTACTTTGTGCAAACGTCATGCTGTAGAAGCTGATCTACTAGTGGAACAACGCAGTCAGCTGCCAGTGTCCTTTGTGGGAGCAGTTATTGATGGTGATCTTGAACTGCTTGATAGATTCTCTTCCCTCACCAAAATTAAACGCATCGCATCATACTGCTTGAGTTTCATCAATGCTATTCATCCAGAGAAGACTCATTGTAGTGGTACACTTGAAGTGAGTGAGCTTCAAGCTGCACTTATTGTGCTGGTCAGACAGACTCAAGCAGTGAAGTTTGCAGCTGTAGCCAAGGGTGAATGCCCATCTCTTCTCCAGCGGTTGAACCCCTTTATTGACACAGAGGGTGTTCTCAGGGTGGGCGGCAGACTTCATGCCTCAAAATTGCCATTCAGTCAGAAGCACCCTATCCTATTACCAAAAAAATGCCGTCTGACAGAGTTAATCATTGAGCAATTGCATAAGGACTTGCTACA
>PNEQ01017448.1:0-11112 GCA_003012365.1 Medauroidea extradentata | reverse complement strand
TGGACCAGAGTCTGTTGTGTCTGCTCGGGACGAACAGACTTGAGGAGGGGGCAGTGTTGCGAGCCGCGACTGTCTGGCTGGGCGGTGTAGTACGATACTGTGGTGGCGGAGCTAGGACACCCCCTTCCCACTCACTCCTCGGTGCCGTGGCTGTCGGGCAGGGCGGCGAAATACAATACAGTGGCGGCAGCGCTAAAAGACCTCCATCCCCAAACGTACCTAGCTCGCAACTTGTAACATTATTATTAAACTTACACAAACAAAAACACTTTCCCTTAACTACAATCTGATCGCCACTGAAGTTTGCTAATTTAGTGACAGAAGGTAATACTCTAATGTCCAATTTCTAAATTAATTTATCAGTTATAATATTCACTTGAGTACCAGTGTCTAATTTCAACCCAACATTTTTTTGTTTTATTTCTACTACCTCAACCCAGTCTTTCTCATTCTGTTCCGATCTTGGTGATTGGTTAACTTTACCCAACAACATGGTATCTTCTATATTAACTGTGTTACAGTGCACACCTAGCACTATCACATTATCTATATCACATGAATCTGATGCAGCATGAGTGTCAGACTGATTTACCGCGTTACTATCCAATGTTCTACCCACATCATAGACTGTCAAATTGTTCACATTGTAACTTTTCGATCGACACATTTTAGCAAAATGACCCCTTTTGTGACACCAAGCACACTCTTTACCAATGGCCGGACATACCTTATACTGATGTTTATAACCACACCTGGAGCACTGAGTAACAGTACCATGCTGTGGATTCCTATCACCACCTCTGCTGAACGGATGGCTGGAGCCCGAAGTAGCTGTCTTAGGTCCACGAACACTGTGGGATGTTCTGACGTTCTGTTGTACTCTCCCGGTGCTGGATTGGCTGACAGTAGATCTAAATCCCAACTGGCGACGAACTTGTGAGCTACCACGTCCTTTCTGCAAACGTCGGTCGTGTAAAGAAGAGACACGATGGACGTTCTCCGTTGCGGATCCTTGCGACACCGCGTGTAGTTGCTGTTGCATAATTTCAGTACTTTGACAAATTTTTATACATTTGTCCAGCGTCAAATCGTCAGTATTAAGCAATTTCGTCTTAGTTGCTGGATCTCCTACACCACTGATAATACGATCTTGCAATAAACTGTCCCTATCACCAAACTCACAGGTTTTACAAAGTCTTCGTAATTCCGTGACATAGATGTCAAAAGATTCACCATCATGTTGTATCCTATTGAAGAAAACATGTCGTTCCACACTTACGTTTGCTTTCGGGATGCAATATTTTTCAAATGCACTAAGCACATTCTCTAGATCCTTCTACTCTTTGTCAGTTAAATCGAATGTATTATAGAGTTCAAAACCCTCTTCTCTGATAATAGTGAGAAGTTTAGCCGTTTGAACTTCCCTAGACTGCTTGCTCGCTCCCGATGCCAATATATAGAACTAGTAGGACTGCTTGAATTTGCGGAAATTTTCCTTAAGATTTCCGACGAATTTCAAAGAAGCCGGTTGCTTTGAATTATTCATAAGGAACTAAGTTCGGTAACTGTCAGAACTATAATATCACAACCAACGACAGCGAATCACTATCAAAAAACACGAAAGTCCACGAGCCGACTGCGCCATGTTATGTCTTAAGCATGGAGAGTAGTCAAATACAGTCACGTAGATTATCATGAGCACAGGTTTATTAAGCAAACATATCGGTACAATCTTTCGAGCCAACTGAGTCTGAATTGTCTCACCGAGACAATAATAAACACATGTGACCAGTACTGCCAATTTAAACAAATCCGAAACATATTGCCAACCTAGGCACAATACATAACAGAGGCCATGTGCTTAAGAAAGGTCTTAAGAAACGTTTATGACATTGAATAGGCATTTGTGACGTCATACGAGAACGACTTTACAAGAAGTTGCTTAAGTTACGACTATGAATCCCACCCTAAGACCAAAGAATCTGAGATCAAGATTTGTACAGTTGTGTTGGTGCAACACTACACAGTGGAACAGAGATCATAGTCGATCTTGGTTCCAAACACGGCCGTAGAAGAACAGGTCTGGACACTCGCCTATCTAACAATGAATTTTGCTTGACCCTTTTGTTGTTTGGCTGTAGTTCGTCAAGTTACCGAGAATGTCGTACTTTTTGGCGCTGTTTTCCGGGCGGTCGGACTAAATCTCCGTCCACTTTTTTCCATTGTTGAATTTATAAAGTAAATAAAGATTGCTGGAGCATTTTCTTAAATTTGTGAATGAAGAAAGTATTTCATAAATTGATAAAAAATACGTTTTGATAAATTGTTTATCTTAGTGGAAAGGAAGTGGGCGGAGTTTAGTCCGACCGCCGTAACATCAGCGCCAATAAAACACAATATTCTCGGTAACATGGTGAACTACAGCCAAACAACAAGACTTATGTCTAGGTACTTACACGATGAAGCCAGCTTTGGTTGTTTCCGTAACTATGATTCGGGTACGGCCGACCTCTCCACTTCCACTTGCCAATCTTCTAAAGAACTAAAGTCTGCGCATGCGCAAACAATAAGCGCGTCGCAAATGTAAGGTATTGCAGCGACGCACGTGTAAGCCTGCCAAGCCTCTCCCCTCCCAACAACAAAGGCCTGCCAATCATTCCCCAGCCCTGATTAAAATTTGATATCATATTTCACAAATAAATAAATATTACAGTGCATTATTGTAGAAGCCACGTCGACTAGAAAAAAAAAAACAGAAATGATATTGTTTGTATGATACTTCCTTCTATACTTTATAAGGACCCCATAACGAATACTAGTAATTGTCTTCATAGTGTATCAGTTTTAAAGTGTATATGACTTTATTAGCCGATGAATGCCAGTTAAAAATTTACGAACAGAATAATTTCACTTTAAGAAGAATTAAATGTTCCTATCATAATTTTGGGTTCTTTCTATATTAGTAGATTAATTTTCGAAGTAAAATTCAACCACATTGTTCACACTCGTATTATTTTATTTCTGAAAGCAACACTGTAGCACATATGAAATATGAAACTTACTTGCAATAGTTAGTTGCCTCCTTATTGTTGCATTAATTTTTTTAGTGTAGCATTGTTAAGTTTGTAACATGCACATATAGTCTATGCACAGATATTGCTTAGAATTTTATTATGTCTTTGACATTCAGGTAATGTAAATATTTAAATAAGTAATTGTGCTATGGTAGTAATATTTATCTGTGACTAGTGTTAATTTAAATTTTTATGTTTGTTAAATGTATGGTATATTTTCAGGAAAGGTTTTAATAATCATACAATTTTGTAAAGGCTCTTACTAGGAAAAAAACGTAATTTGATTTAAAAATCTGATCATTTGCAGACCACACATTATTCGATTTTTGCTAGTAGAAAGAATAACTTCCATGTTCACTGCGTTTCTTGAAGCAGAATTTTTGCATTCACTTTGGAATCAACAAGAAAGAAATTTTTTTAATATAGAACGTCGAGGGGAAGAAAATGGAAGAAATATCTACGTAGAGGTCCGGCTACGAAGACTTTCTCGAGTAAGATTATGCCTCGAGACGACTTTTTTGTATTATAATTCCTTTTGAAGAGAATCTACGAGACCTGGCGCTGCATTTGTTCCTGTTGGAAAGCAGCGGGGAAATGTTTTCTACGATTGAAGAGTAGAAGATATCCAGGCCTTCTCGTTTACGTCTTCCAGGAAATATGTTGGACGAATCCTAGCCTGGCATTACCTCTTTCTGGCCAACTGGGAGAAGAATTGTACGACGTGGAGTACCACGTTTCCCGTGATACCAATATTCTTATATAATTTCGAAACTCAGGAGAGTTTTCGAAATTTCTTTCTTCCCGGTAGAGACTTCAACGGTAAGCAGTCCCAGCCCTCCCATAACGACAAGAAAAAAATTGCAAACCATGAAATAGTGTCAGAAATCGTGGATAACTCTGCGTAAATTTAAATTTTGAGGATATTAATTTTTTTTAAAGTAGTGCAACACTTTTAACCCCACGAATACTCTGGATAAGATGTCTCAAGCTGAATCCTCACAATTTTGCAGTATTTCTTAAAAACGAACAGAAAAATTACTCCAAATTATATTGCCACAATGTAAAGAAGTTTGAAGGAAACGTTACCCTCCCATTTTAGCTAATATTGTGGATGAAATAATTAAATTTCTATTTTTCTTTGACTCATCACATTGAACTAACATCCAACTTTTAATTTTCAATTTTTATTCTAATACAATTTCACAGTCTAGTAAGAGTCTAGGAAAGCAAATATTTAATTAGTACTCAAATTTGTTTTCCATTTCTTAAGTTATAGTCTCTCATAATTGCAACGTCACTGATTATTTTTTTTTATAATACGTTACAAAATCTTATTGATGATCCAATTTATGTTTCTTTATGAGCCCTACTAATATTATTTTAAGGTTATATGTAATAAATTTGGTTCTTTTCACACCACTTGCTTTCTCTCAGTTTATCATAATTGTTTCAATTAATTTTATCTTACCAAGTCGTACAACCCAGGGCTCATACACTAGTAAAATAATTGGTAAGCTATATCTGCCCAAGTTAAAGTTTTTATTTGGAGATATTACAGAGAGTAAAAGTGGAGAGAGCAAGGTTATGTTACAAGTATTGATTAAAATACATTTACATTTATGAAGAAGAGTGTCAACAAAATACATTTTCGATTTTATTCGTGCTGTGTTAAACTAAAACACGGATTTGTCAGAAGTGGTGGGGCAAGGGATGAATTTAGTTCCCTTTCCATTTAACGACTGAGAGCTGCGAACAATGATAATTGTTAATAGTCTTGTAAATTTGCTAATGGCTTCAGGTGCGATACTCTCTATACTCTATGAGGAATATACTTTTGAACTATACGATTGGTTTGATTAGTTTATTTTTATCCTGTGGACTACAGTTAGCAATATACATAGCACAATGAATACAATTACACTTGTATGTATTGTAGAATGTATAGGTTACCTGATGTGATTTTGCCCGTTTGATGGGTGGAGACAGTGAAGCGATAAGGTTCAGTTTTCTACGCTCGAGGGTAACAGCATCGCCTTTATTCGCAGCGCGCCAAACTGCAGGCGAGCAGTGTTTTCCTACTACACATTTTCCTATGGAACTTAAAGCGGCGACCCTACAATTTTACTTGGGAAAAGTTTGTAATAAAGACTAACGCATGCTTCCAACGTTGTGTTTTACGAATCTGGGTAAAATTATTTTAACAGCTGTTTAAAAAGCCGTTTTTAGTCATTTTTAGGGTCCTCCAAAAACATGTTTCTAATTAGCGTGTTGCATTTTTAAAGTGTTAGAAGCCTAATTTTATCTGTGAGCTATTGTTAGAATAAGTTTAGCTTTTTCGCACAAAAAAGAAAAGGCATAGCACGGCACTCAACAACACTGTTCATGTGTCAGGTGCACAAGCCCTTTAAGAAATACATATTTGATTGGTTGGTTCTTGGATCAGAAGCATCGTGAGTGCGAATACGGGAAGGGAAGTGGGCTTAACGTCTCGTCGAGAGCCAAGATCGTCAGAAACGGTAACACATACACAACAGTAGTTCATAGGAACATGGGACGGATTCGGTCGTGTTTTTTCGTTGGGAACTCCATCCCAGTATTCGCCCAAAGTGATTTCGGGAAACCATGGGAACCAGAAATCATGATGACCGAAGACTGGAATCGAACACGTATGCTCCCTAACGCGAGTGAGCGAGTCCAATGTTCTAAACGTTCTAAACTCGGTAGTGGGTAAACAGAGACATAATTTATTTCAGCATATTTTTTGGATAAAATGAAATGTCGAAGATAGTTTTTTTTATAGCAGAATGGGCGCAAAATTTAGGGAAATATTGCCTCTTCTAAAAAATACAATAAAAGACTTCTACGTCGACGTCAAAATGCTTTGTTTTATTTAATTTTTTTTTTAGCAGTTGCATTTATTGTTTTGCTTTGCGGTGCTGATATACTAAAAATATTGTTTTTTTTTGTAGTAAAAGCTGTATTTTCATGTTCTGCTCTGTTGTGCTAAAATGCTGAAAATGAGTGTGTTTTTTTATGTAATTAGGCTATATGGTCAAAACTCTCAAATTTTTTCTACAGTTGTAGTTATTTTTCTTTGCAAAACAAGTATGTTAAAACGATTGTGTTTTTGTAGTAACTACTCTGTTGAAACATATTAAATATATTTTTAATATATTACGTTTTAAATTAACTAAACAAAAACAAAATAATTTCTCCCATTTAACAATGAATACAATTTCTAACGAAAAAAAAAACTGGGGCGGATGCAAAAGATAGTAACAAGGAATGTAAAGAGTAGCTGTCATTGAGAAAATTCGCATAACAGCTTATATCATTTGCAGTGCAATAATATTGTTAATTAATAACTTAGGGGAACTATTAATGCATCAGTTATCCATTACAAGCACCCCACATTTTTTTCCCGTTAAATCTTTCAAATATTTTCATAGGATAAATTATTTTGTACTTTACAGTTGTTACTTAAAATCGTGGTATATTAAAAAATATATTTATGTAAAATTATTACCTACTTTTAAGTCTCGTGTGTTAAATTTTGCAGTCTTGTGTATTAAACCTAGTACTAATTTTATTACAATTTCCCCCTCTTATATTGCAATGTCATCCTGTTCTGAGCTATGTCTAAAGTTTCAGGACGTTAGCTCATCAGGAAGTTAGTTTAAAATGGATTACACAATTTGTACCGAACAGCGAGACCATAAAGCGAGTTAATAAACCCCTAAATTAATACACTGTTTATTGTTACCGAAAACACAAAGAGGCAAGAAAGCGAGTTCGTAAAAACGTGTTCAAAAATCTGAGATTTGTTCAACATTTGCACTTTATGTTTTACTATGTTCTGCTGATAATGTGATAAAATAATTACGTTTTGTTGTATTCTTTAAAATATCTCAAATTTTTCCAGCAGTTTAACTTTATATTTTGCTGTATTGTGACGTGTGTAACAACGAGACGTGGCGAGACTCGACATCTGTCTAGTGATGTGACGGTAGTATAGACGAGGTGGGGCGAGTACCGGACACGGGTGGATATGATGGGGGGCAAGGAGAGGACACGATACCGGACATACCCGAATCGAAGTTACGGAAACATCCGAAGCTGGCTTCATCGTGTAAGTACCTAGACATAAGTAACAACAAGGGGGTCAAATATCCAGGCGAGTGTCCAGACCTGTACTTCTACGACCGTGGTTCCAAACTAAGTTCATTCGTTCTCGGACCGAATCTGATGTTGGTGCAACCTGGCATTTCCCATGGTCATATAACCCACCGATGTCTGCGCTCAAGCGGTAAAAATTGTCCCTGTGCCAAACTTTTAAGGTTTGACTTGCGTCATAATTGCGTGCACTGGGTGCTGTGTCATAGCTATGGTCATATCATGTTGCCTATCTTGCGTGTTTTGGTCGGGTGTATGGTAAACTTGTCAGCAGAATTTTTTTGTGCGCATGATACTGTAACGATTGTAATAACATTTAATGTTGTGTAACAGTGTAACTACTCGTCGCGTTGGTGTTACTTTTGAAATGATATTTATCAGGCTCACTAAAATACAAGTGACTAATTAGTTTAAGGATTCGGTGAATGGTGATCGGACATTTTTAATGGAGGTATGTTATTATTTTTTTTAAATTATGAGGTACACAAAAAGTAAATATCTTATTTATGCTAAGAATTATGTGTAATATATTTCTGTTTATTTACTACAGCAACATACAGGAATATGGTTGTGCTGGTTTTTGGGTCGAAACGAATGTATCTTGTTCAAACTGCAGATAGTTTTCCGGGTGATCTACTGCAACGCTAGCAGTGGTTGATTGGATTTAAGCAATTATCGTTTGGGAGGGGAGCGAGGTGTATGCCCCTATGTACGCATAATACAAACCAAATAAGGCCGCGTTGGGGGGGGGGGGGGGTATTCCGGGCTCTTCCCCTGGAAAAATGTGGATTTGTAGGTGACAAAATGGTGCTAGTTCAGGAGTTTCCAGGCCAGAAATTTCAATAAATTGCTTTCAAAAAATGATAGTAAATTTTTTGCGATAAATTGTTCTTTTAAAGGGAATATCTTTGTGTTGACGTAAAAAATAATTCTAACCTTCTATGTGGGAAGGAGGGAAGGAAAATCAGCATATTGTGTTTAAGATACAAATGTAAAATAGTTACAATTAGAATATGAGGACGTTTAGGAATTGAGGATGCATGTAGGGTATTTGTCAAAGTGCAGCTGAATTAAATTAAATAATTATGTATTAAATACTGCAGTGCAGGCAGTTAACTGCCCTCGAGGGGCGGGGCCATCTTTCGGATGTTGTCTCCTGATTGGCCAATTGAACCAAAGTTTGTAGGGCAGGCGACAAGGAGTTTGGCGCTAAACAAGAGCATGGCTAGGTTGTACACAGATTTTGTGACATGTTTTCAAGTCGCGGAAGATGACATCGAGACTCGGATAAAGGCAGGCTGTGGTGCTGCAGCAGGGCGTCAGTTCGGGTGCTAGACACGTTTAGAGAGACCGTATTTAATTAAGAGATAGATGGGCAGGGCTGACACTACCAGGTGTTTCCAATTTATGCGTCGGGACACCTATGAGTTGCAGTATTCTGACAGGTTATTTAGATGTTTTACAAAGCGTCACAAGAGACTAACGGGCATATAGTCATCAAGTGCAAAACCGACAAACCTTGCATAGTAACGAACGTGCCACGGGAGGACAGTGAGAGCTTGCTATCTGGTTTCAACTGACCTTTCCGAATTCTTATTACGCCACACACTTTACACCACAAAACTTTAGAATGTCGAAAATTAAGCAAGTTTTTAAGATTCTGCTTCAATGAATCTTTTTTTTTTTTTTTTTTTTTTTCCATTGTTTTAGCTTTTGAATACGTACTCTTATTTTAATGAATAACAAACTAAGTTGTACAAATCATATTGGAATCTAGAAACTAGAAATGTTGATTACATACCGTACTGCAGATACACTGCATTCTGTGATGCAGTTCTTAAAAACCACATTTGAAATTATAACGTATCAGATCTTGTAAATTAGGCCGTAAATTTGGTTTTACTGATCGACTAATTTTCCGGCTACCCCGTCCCTTCACTCATTCAAAAGCCTCATGGCACTGGAACATACACCCAACAAAAACAGACTTATTGAATCAAAATAATTCATACTGAAATTAGATGTCACGAGCCAATGGCTATTCGCTCAAATTTATGAATTGATGAATAAAAAATTGTTGTATTTTGAAAAAATTTCTGGAAGTCTAGTAAAAACCCTTTACTTTACATTTCTTTAAATACAAAAATTTATTTTGTGTTTTTATAACTGTAAGCATACAGCCTACGACATTAATTTAATTTCAATGTTAATAATTAAGGTTTCGCCAAGATATGAGCCGTACGTTGAAATTTTTACTTAGACATGCAGTTATGGGAAAACTATGCACGTTAAAGTATTGTTCTTGGTCACTAGTATCATAATTCTATAACACTACATAATAATCTAATGCTGTTTCGTACAAATTAAATTTTAGAATTTTTCACACTAATAAAAACGAACCTGTGTTACAGTAGGCCTATCAGCATCGCTGTGTCCTGTTTCGTCAAATTTCTGCAGTTTTCTAAAAATATGCAAACAAGTTATTTTCTCTATCTTCCTAGTTAGTATTCAACATTAAAACACAATGTAATATACTTCATAACAAATATAGTTGAAACCATAACTCATTCACTGTATACTAGTAACTGAGAGTGTGTAAAGACATGGTGTCGTAGTTCGTTCTCCGCCCCCTCCCTCCCTTCTGCTACGACTATGGGCCGTTATAGAAAGGGTCGAATGGGAAATCACATCTGCCAGCACAGCACACAGGGCTTTTCGAGCAAGAACGAACTTCACTTATGTAAAACGGAGCTTGAGAGAGGGGAAAATGTTGTTTAACAATATTGAATTTTGCAGTTATCACATAAAATATATATGTTGTATGAGTGTTTATTTTAAGGCATTTGTGAGTCCAAGTGCTTGGTTGAATTATTTACAAATATTTATTTGTTTTAATGTAATGTTTCTTCTGTACGAGCCACGACTGTCTGGCTGGGCGGTGTAGTAGGATACTGTGGTGGCAGAGCTAGGACACCCCTCTTCCCACCCACTCCTCGGCGCCGTGGCTGTCGGGCAGGGCGGCGAAATACAATACAGTGGCGGCAGCCCTAAAAGACCTCCTCGGGTGCTGCATGGATTGTATTACTCCATGATAACCTCCTGCACCCAGTATCGGGTAATCGAGGGAAAATATCGTGATCTGGAATGATCCTGTTCCCTCTTTATCTCTCGGGGTAGTGCTTGACTTTGAAGTGACATCTTTTCAGGAGGTTGGAGACCAGAGACTTGCCGAGATAATTTGAAATGTGGGTGTGGGTATATAAGGGGGAGCTGCAGCAGGAGCGAGAGATTTTTTTGCTGGTAAGTGCCTGGTGCGATCTTAAGTGATAGTGACAAGTATTGGATTGTGACGACTGTTTGAGGGTGTCCAGCTAGTGGGACCGCAGCAAGTAGTAGGAAGAAGGTGTTTCTAGGCCAGAAAGATTCTTCGGTATTATTTCATTGGGTCCACCATTGTGAGTGACTAGTAACCTTTCCATATACAGAGAACTTACCTTGTAGATGTATTTTTTTCCTTTATGTATTAGTTATTTGTTCTGTTTGACATTTATTGTGTTAAATCTTTATAGATATAGATTTTTTTTGTATATAGAGTTGTAAATAAACTAGCTTTATTTTTTTTATTTTATCAAAGACCTTCATCCCAGAAACGTACCTAGCCCGTAACTGGGTCATTCCATGTCAAATCAACCAATGAGAGAATTATTTTAGAACTTAATGTCACGAATATAGTTCATTTTTGAGCTGTGTGTTCCTCACAGCTATGTAAGACAAAATTAATTTTTTTAGATTTTTGGGACTGTCATTTTTGGAGTTATGAATTTTTTTTTAATTCCAAAAAGCTTAAAAATCACTCTGTCGTTGT
>PNEQ01017447.1:0-11111 GCA_003012365.1 Medauroidea extradentata | reverse complement strand
CATTAGTCATGCATATCCCTTCAAAGGGGAGAAAATGTGTGGTAACAGAGTTAATGTTTGTTATTAAGGTTATAAATATTTGTCAAAGAGGGGAAGATGTGTTGCATGTAGGAAAGTTAGGTGGTTGGTAATAAGGTTTTTAGTATTGCTCTTATCATTACCTCTATGGCTGTGTTTGTTAGGATATGTATAAGTAGAGAAGTACTAACTATGTGATTGTTGACAAAATGGATGAAATAAATAATGAGGAGTAATAAAAGGAACAAGGGGAGTTAAAGCTCATTACAAATAGTTCTAACAACAACTTGAATCAAGCAAATATGTAGATACTTCACATAACAGATTCTTTAAAAGTAACAGATAAAAACAAGTTTATTTATATGATCCATACAGCTGTATTTCAAAAAATATGAAACAGACATTTACTGGTTGTTAGGTAATCATACTACAGTTACCAAGCATTTTGCGTGGAACTCTGTTTTGTATGTATATTTGTATCCTTCCACCAGAAGAAGTACCTGCTGCTGCCTCTTCAATCCTCAGTGAACTTCAAGATGGCATCACTGTAAGTTTATGAGTTGCGTGGCACCTATGATTCTCGCGTTGGTTACCTGGTCTCGATGCATTATACAAAACATTTTGGACCTCCGGGCCGGATTAGTAGTGCTGCGCATAAACTCTGAATATTGCCTTGTTTCACGTAAGGCACAAGCAACGTACTAACATGCACGTGTTGTATGCAAGAAGTGTCTGTGCCAACAAAAAAAATCCACTCATGTCTAGTGCATCCTTAGAAGAAGTGAAAATACCAGCACTCCACACTTCACTTAAAGGTTCTCTTTGTTTGAATTGGCGTTATGTTTTTTATGCGCTGCATTGACTTGTTACCTTGTTACGAAAAGTTTCTTGTATCTTGACTTGTCTGCATATGAATTCAGAGAGAAGAAAGAAAACAAGTGCGCTTTCTACACGTCATTTGTCTCCTCATAGTTCATGATCGCTATGTGTGGAGTACTTGATTGGTGGTTGTACAGTGTTCTGATTGATTTGGTCATATAATCGCCACGTGGGTGAGTAAGGGATTTTATTTACGTTTTTGTTGTTTTGACCCTCCTTCCCTTGTGCCTTTCTGTTTGGTTAAGCACATTATCGGCATGTGGCTGCTGTTTACCTGTTGTTACGGCTGTCGAGATTTTCCTTGATTGGCCTATTTATGAACATGTACAGAACCATTTTCAGGCTATGTTTACAGTGACATGTTAAGTTGCTGCTATTTTCTGTCTTGTTCATTCTTGACATGGTTTCAGAGCAGTGTGTGAACAACAAATGAATATGAACTGGACAACGTATAAATACGCTTCCATTGGTATCATTTAATGCAAACAAGGAAAATTTCTTAATCCATTCGGTACACGAAATACATTTGATTCACAAATATTGCCCCTAACTAAATTTATTACACCTTCCTTACAACAAGAAAACATCAAACCCTCTGCTTTATCCTGCACCTATACCTCAATGGCCTAATACAATACTTCCTTCTACATAAAGAAAAATAAACCTTAAGAGTTCTCTAATCATTCTTTACATCATACACTTTAAACTGTTCACATACACCCAACATAAAAATTGAGAGCACGACCACTCCTTTCAAACTACATAGCCTCTATTAACCTCATAGTGTAAGAGGCCTCATAAAAATCATTCATAAATTCCTAATAAAATTGCTTAAAATCCTTAAGTTCGGATAGCGGGAATGTTCACCAAAATCGCCAATCAAAATGTAAAAGACCACTTTTACACTCTCTGACGACCATATGACCTTAGAAATTGTTCCTCGATTAGTGATGACTTGAATTAGTATATTAATTGGCAGATGCATCTTCCAGCTGCTTCGGGGGAAGCGATGAGACAATAGCACTAGACGTTCTTGTTTAAATTTGCCAACGGGCTTATCACCCAGTATCTATGAAGTCATAATCCGTCGTTACTCTCAGTTGCACGAGCCACTAATCGAGCAAGTAAGGCACAACTTATTTGCGAAATCAAAGCCCAGGATCGTCCTTCACCCAATACTATTGTCAATACTCTGCCGGATGGGAATATTCACTGAGTATAAGTTTGAAGGATCTTCAACCAGCTAACTTGGTAGACTTCATCTCAAACAAGCAGTTTGTAAACACATTTAATGAGAATGCCACGGCACTGGAGGCATTAGGACACAACATCATCGACGAAAATCTTGTGCTAATAACAGTATTACTGGAAAAAAAAATGGATTTAGAACTGCGCACAAAGTTCAAAACTCTCATAAAACCAGTACTGACACATTACCCAAAGTTGCAGAACAACATGAACTGTGCTATGGATGTAGGGACTAGAGTGAGTGGAGGTGGAAGCAGTACTCAGGGTTTTCCGAAGAGCTTAGCTCGAAACAAGACCAGCAGCGTTGCTCAATACAAATCTGTATTTGTGTCCAACTTGGAAGCCCAGTCAACGAAAACATGAGGAAACTGTAGGCAACTTACATATTCTATTCACAGATGTCCAGAGTTCATCCAAGCCTCACCATCAGAGTGACAAAACCTTACATGTATCAAGCAGTTGTGTTTCAACTGCCTAAGGACAGCCCATGCAGTAGCCTCATGCAGGTCATCTCACGCCTGTTTTACGTGCAAGCAGAAGCATCATACTTGTCTTCACGTGGATGTCGAATCCAGTGATGTGTCAGCTACTTCAACAGAATCTTCCAAAACAGAGATCCCCTCAGATCCATTTGTGGGTGTATCTTCGCATAATCGCACCTCAGTTTTACTGTCTACAGCCCTAATCAGAGTTTATGGAGGTGACAACAAACCTCACTTGATGTGTTGCATCTTGGATAATGCCACTCAAGCCTCCTTCATATCTGAAACATCTGCAAAGTAGCTTTCATTGCTAATGCATAACATTGGAGAAAAGGTTTTTGGCCATTCTCAAGGTGCTGTTAAAGCGAAAGGGACAGTCAGCTGCAAAACGTAATCATCCTTGGAACCTCGATACAAATTTACTCAGTCTCTCTTTGTTGTCCGTAACACATTCACTCCTGTGTCCGACTATGGTCGGATAGCATTTTGTAGGTTCACAATCCCGTATCCGACTAAGGTCGGATGACACAGCAACTCTCGGAGCGCGTCTGTTGACAATGTAGTTCAAACTTACATCGCTAGGTGGTAGTACTACACAGTACACACATTCTCTAGTTCATAGTTCACGCGCTAGATGGTACAAGCATTCGGTACTTTCCAGCATTTGTTTACAAATGTATCGGCAAGTGTGCGCGCCCGAGCACGTTTTTCCGCTGTAATAATGATTCGGCGATGTAGTAGAATTCGTAAGGCGAGTGAAAAACTCAGAAGAAAAGGCAGAACGAGTTTAGTTGAAGATGATGCTGCTGATGTTGTTGTTTATGAACACACTGATGATGATTACATCCCATCTGACAGTGATTCAAGTGAGGCAGAAGAGAAGAAGAAGGCGAGTCTCACGTTCATGCGATTCCACAAACATGTGAGTTACCTATACATGATTTCTCTCCACTTTATCGCCCACTTAAACTTCCGTTTACCGGAAAAGAGGGACTGAATGTTGAAGTTCAGGATAGTGATAAATGTCATGTCATTTGTAAATAAATTTTTTACTGAAGAATTTTTTCAACATATTGTTGACCAGAATAACCTTTATGCAACTCAAGCTATCAGTGCAGCACCACGTCCATTCACCAAGGTCTCACTATATCAGAATTGGGTTCCTGTAATAGTACCAGAAATAAAAAAAATTTCTAGGCCTCACATTTATCACAGAGATAATAAAAACAAACCTACATTGAAAATGTATTGGGCTGATGATCCAGTTTTCGGAACACCAATTTTTTCCAAAACAATGCTTCGTAATCGCTTCGAAGCAATTTTGGCATTTCTACAGTTCAATGACAGTAGTACACAACAAGATGATTCCAGTGCTCTCTACAAGATACAACCTATTGTAGAGATGCTGTATGACAAATTTGCAGATCTTTACACTCCATCACAGCAGCTGGCTTTGGGCGAGGGAATGTTGGTATGGAGAGGCAGATTGCGGTTGGAAAAATAGTGAAGTATTGGATAATGGTACGAATGGTGTGTGAATCATCATCAGGTTACATTTGTAAATTGTTGATTTATGATGGAAGTGGAAGAAATTGGACGAAACGGTTCTACATTTGCTACAACCATATTTACACCAAGGATACTCAGTTTACATGGACAAATATTACAACAGCATGAAATTGTCAAAGGATCTTCATGCAAAACAAACCACAACATGTGGCACAATCAGACAAAATAAAGGACTACCCAAAAAATTCAAACAGTCATCATCACTTCAAAGAGGCGAAGTGACATTTACAAGAGAAGAACAGCATGGCGTGACAAAAGAGCAATAAATATGACCTCCACAATGCATTCAGCAGACATGAAAGAAGTGGTAAATAGGTATGAATGCAAGAAAATGAAGCCAGTGTGTGCTGTAGACGACAATAAATACATGCATGGTGTGGACAATGCTGATCAGTATCTAGCACTTTATCCCTTCATCAGAAAAACTGTCAACTGGCCTAAAAAATTGTTTTTCCATATTTTGCAGTGTACACTTTTCAATTCATTTGTGCTATTTTGCAAGTAAAATCCTTCAAAAAACTAACATTCCTTCAGTACATGCAATCTTTATCCAGGCAGTTCGTTCAACAAGATGATATTACTGAAGTTCCTCCATCACCAGCTTCAACATCAAGCAGTCTCTCATGTTCCGCAGCAGTGGTTACACCTCCCAGACGAGCCCCAGCTTAAGATCATCCATATAGACTTTGATGGAAAGAACATGTCCTCTTACATTTCCCTGCAACTAAAACTGATAGGACACGCACTAGAAGAAGCAGAGTATGCATGAAGAACAGTAAAGTTAGTGAAACCAGATGGTTTTTCAAAAAGTGAGATGTTCCATTGCACAGAGGTTTGTGTGATACAAAATATCACACCCTAAAACAATATTAGAGTGTACTTTATAAGCTGTAAAATTTTCATGTTTCTAACTTTTTTTGGTTTGGACAAAATTAATTTTTTACTTTTGTGATGTAAAATATAGCAGAAATGTATTAAAATTGCTGGGCCAGCATACAACGTTGCTAAAAAGGTAATTGGGCTTGAATGTGTTAAAATCACCAGCAATTTACCCCGGACGAAGGTAGATGCTTCTGTTCGCACTCGGCTCGATACTATACCTTTGACAGATCCGCAATTCAACAAGCCTGCCCCAGTGGACATACTGATTGGTGCAGATGTGTATGCTCGTGTTAGTATGAGTGGGTGGTTTAAGTTAGGGCAGCACATGCCGGTTGCATTGGAGTCCAAATTGGGATGGGTACTGTCGGGGGAGTATCCAGAAACTATGCCAGAATCCCAGTCAGATCTAATCTCGATGTTTGTGGCTGTACAACTCATTGGATGTCATCCTTAAACAATTCTGGGAGATTTAAGAACCTCCTCAAGCCATTCCACTACTTCCAGAAGATGAGTTTTGTGAAAAACACTTAGTGGATACTCACTCACGGGAAGGTACAGGTTGATACAAGGTTTGCCTTCCATTCAAGTTGTGCCCCACTTGGACACGAATACAAGACGGGTTGGGGAGTCAAAGTGGTTATTACCTTCAAAATAAAGTAAAGCCAACATTTCAGACTTCAGGTACATGATATACTATAAATTCAATACACGAACATCAACATAAAGCACAATTAAAAATTATTTCACGCAACCCCTCGACACACCGTCGGTACAAACTAATCAAAACGGAAATTAACAAAACTCAAAACCGGTACACACGCAACTTACCGAGAAAACATAGCTCGAATGACCCAAATGTATAACAGAATGTAAAAAGTAGAAACAAACTTACCGACGGAGTGCAGAGAGGGCGAGGCAACCGGTCAAGACAGAGGATAGCACCGTAGTGCCAGGCCAAGGCAAACGCGTAGGCGCTGAAGGGTGGGAAGCGGGAGTAGGGAAGAGGGGAAAGGGGGGCAGACGAGAGTGGAGGCACGAGTGGCTCCAAAGACACCCGACCTCACCCGAGGCTGAGGCGGGCTGACGAGGAAAGTTCCAACGTAGAATGGCGCTCACACAAGCGTCCATAACAAATTAAAGCACTTCCTGTCTAAGGATAAGTTCATACATAGCACATGGCTCAATCCAGAGTCCAAATGCAAGGGCCGGGGAAAACTCCAGCACAAAGTTCCAGGCCCCACCTCTAGGAGAATCATACGAAGGTGCTAAACGTAGTAGATTCTGTTCACTCGAAAGAAAATTATCATCCCAACCTGGACTAAAGACCATGTATACAGTGTTCATGACCGACTACCTTCACAAGGGCAACGTGGAGCCGTATGCCCCTTCAGGTAACTCATGTAAACAGGAAAGTAACAGACAACATACAGAGTGTTTTAGTCCTCATAATGGTATCCTCAAATTGCCAGTTCAACAACAAAATTGCGGGTTGTCTTTGATGGCAGTGCAAAAACCTCCAACGGCATTTCTTTGAAGTACACCTTATTTCCAGATCCCAAACTCCAGAATATTAGTGATGTAATCATGCGATTTAGACTTTACAGTGTCGTTTTCGCTTGTGACATCAATCAAATGTACAGATAGGTATTGGTTAATGAAGCTGATGGTGCACGCCAACTTATTCTGTGACGTGAAGGTTCCTCCCATCCTCTTGCAATTTATCAGTTGAATACTATCACGTATGGCCTTTCTTCCTCTCCATTCTTGGCAATTCGTACGTTGCATCAGCTGGCAGCTGATGAAGGGGCTAAATATCCACTTGCTGCCAATGCCCTTAAGAATCACATATTCGTGGATGACACAGTAACAGGTGCTATGTCATTGGATGAAGCTCAGGTGTTGAAAAATCAACTTGTTGAACTCCTGATGCTGGATGGGTTTGAACTAAGCAAATGGTCGAGCAACCAACGTCAGCTCCTAAGTGATTTGCCTGCACACCATCATGAAAGTTCTAGGGTATTAGACTTTTCATCAGGTCCAGTTGTGAATGTTCTTGTCCTGTACAGGAACCCATCAAAAGATTTGTTTTCATATCATCTCCATGCTCAGTCTAGTAGTTCCATCAACCACTTTGTGCTATCACAAATTGCCCGCATTAATATCCAATGGGTTGGCTAACTCCAGTGACTATGTGACAAAGGTTCTGATGCAATGGTTGTGGACACAGGGATTGGGTTGGGATGACCCCTTACCTCAGTCAGCTCAAACAACGTGGTGTCAGTTCATGGATGGTCTATCTGATCTCGAAAACCTTAGTGTACCATGCTTCATAGATGCCAATGCTGTCAGTGTGGAACTACACGATTTTTCTGAAGCATCTGAGAGATCTTTTGCTGCTTTGGTATACTTAAGGAGAAAGGATTCTCAAGGGAAGGTGTGTGTGCATTCGGTAATGGTAAAGGCACAGGTAGCCGCCCGTCTGAAACAAATATCTCTCCTTAGGCAAAAGCTGTGTGGGGCTCATTTATTGGCAAAACTAATGTATTACTACCGCAGCTTCCTTAGTAAGCAATTGCATATCACTGCAACTTATACTTGAACTGATTCCAGCATTACTTTGGGATTGATAGACACCACCCTATTTGTTAAAAACGTTTGTGGCCAATTGCATCTCTCAGCTTCAAGAATGGGTTCCTCGTGGAATCATGTTGCATCTCAAAACAATCCGTCTGACTGTGCTTCTCTTGGGATTTTCCCTTCTGATCTCCTGACTCGCCCACTATGGCAGCACGTCCTCCTTTGGTTAGTTGATCCCCCTGAACAACAGCCAAAGTCCACGATATCTGATAATCCTGACACTATCCTAGAACTAAAATCATCTCAATTGGCTCTGGTCAACACTTGTGAAGTTCCTGATAAACTTCTTGTTTTTCAATTAATTGCACCATCGTCCAAGTTGATTCAAATCATGGCTTATGTTAAGCGCTTTCTCAATTGTGCTAAAAAAAAACCCTGTAAAAATGGCACCCTCAGCTTCCGAGAATTGGAGGAAGCTGTTATACTCATTTGCAAATGTATGTAGCATGTTTGCTTGTTTGAAGACTTGAATTGTCTCAAAAAAGAAAACCATGCTCTGCCAGAATCCAATTAGTTTGTGGTATTTGAATAATAGACATACCGTTAGTGAAGATGCAAAAACTTTTATGTCAAAACCGGTAAATTAAACCTTTGCTAAAAAATGTTTAGCAGATCTCTAGGGGAAGAGGGTGGGATAGAACATGGGCCTATGAGCGACGAAAGCAGGTAGACTGGCAATACAATCCACCTGTTCAGAACAACTTCGCCAACTTGAAATAAATGACGTTCAAAATTTTACCTCTTCAGTGACGATATTTTTACTGTGGTAATTATTATTAAACTTAACTTTTGGTATTTTCACATACAAGTATAAAAGTATTGTGGATTCCTAAATACTGGTAAAGTACCAAGAAACTGGTACAGTACATTTAACACTGAGCCAGTCAAAGAACTCATAAATCAACTTTACAAATACATCATTCACTAACCATGACTCTAATAGCAAAATGTATACTGTCATCTATGTACAAAAAAAATTTTGGTTTTGTTTTATGTCACAAAATATTAGTCTAAGAGAAATTAAGTCTCTCAATTTCTTAAGTGTTCATTACAACAAGAATAACCTTTAATTTTGTTAGGACTTCCAGCTGATGCCATTAACAACATGCATAACACTTCAACAATGGCAAAATACTGTGTAATTAATTATATAATGTCTTGGCTAATTTTCCTACATTGTCCACCTACAATATTTCCTACCACGGTCTTAGTATAATACATCTGGACACTAGCCTAGCTACCAATGCTACTGAGTTGCCCTCTGTACGACTGAAAGCGAAACTAGTAATTAAGTGATATTTTAAAAATTGCAATATAGCATCGTACTACCAGTGCTCTTAGTGGCTATCACACAAACGTGCTACTCGAAGTTCAATTTACGCAATGTTAAAATAACAGTGGCGCCAATCAGTCATAACCGGGTCAATTTTCAAGACCTGGTCCAGACCTGTTGCTCTATGGCCGTGTTTCCTACTATAAAGTAGTGAAAACTAAGAGAAAATGTGTGTATGTGTGTGACATAACAAAAGGAAACCTTTTATAACTGTGCTTACCTCTATGGAAAATGCAAAACAAACATTTAGTAATCAACAACTTTCAACATAAGTTTCAATTTAAGCATGAGGGTAGAAAATGGTAACTGTCTTAAAGGTGGTGACTGTGCTGCTAGTTTTGGGTGTGATAGTCGGTCAGTTCTCCGAGGGAGATTGCCTTCTTTTTCTGACATTGATGCGCCGGTTATGGAATTGGCGAAGGGACAAGAAGAAAGGAAAGGAAAAGCACAAAGAGCAGAAGAAAGAGAAAGCTACAAAGTTGGGCTGGCACATATCCCCATCTCAGTGGCAAATTGCTCCAGTCTACATTGGGGACAACCACCGCCCTGCTCGTCTGGGATGGCAACAACCTTGAAGGTAACAAACCATTATTTTGCTCACAACACAAGCAGCCCTCCACTTTTAAAATTCTGCTAAATAAAATTAATGAAACTTGAATGATAATTTTAACTCTTTCAAGAGTAGGCTTTGCTCATGTTCTGTGCTGAAAAGTAAACACTTCACAGTTTCTCCTTTTAGCTACTGGTATTTGCTACACAAAGTATGAATACAGTTTTCATACTTAAGCAGTAAAATAAAATAATGCAGCTAAAAATAAATTGTTTATTTTTTGCAAATTATAAAGTTACATTCACCGATTCACAACAGCTATAATAAAATTAAGATTAACCAAACAATAACATGGTGTGGATAAAGCTACCAGTAACATTTAGTGTAGTTAACAAAGCATAAAGTTTTATTCACGAATTCACATCAGCTATATGAAAACTAAGATTACCGGTAACTGAACAATAACACAGATGAAACTGCTATTAATATTTTCGGCAGTTAATTAAAGTCAAGCTGAAAATAGTGCTACACTTCTGCATGTGCCAAGTGCCCAATTGCTTCTACACAATAAACTGGTACGCAGTGTGTCTGTTCTACTGCTGGAACTATGGGGCTTCTCTGCATTTCCAGGCCACTGAACTCTGGCCGATCAAGTTCATTTGAAAACTACTCAAAGTGCACGAGTGACATTTGCTTAGAAATAAAATTTAAAGTAGAGTACACGTGTGTATCAGAGTGGGTTGAAAAAGTCAATTTTTTTTAGTATCAATTTCTAATAAAGCTCAAAGGTTGGGTATTTGCATGCTAATCAATGGAAAAATAACTAAAAAAATTATGTCATATCTTCAGTTTGTGCAAAGGGCCTAAAGTTTAGAAAAAATTACAAAAACATGAGGAAAATGACAAACATTAAAGTTGACATTTATGCTAAAATTATTCTGACTGCATGTTTTGGTTTCTAACAGCTATATGTTGTAAGTACAGGGCATCTACCCAACCCATCCAGTGACTTTTTCGGTGACCTATGGGGACATAAAAAAAGTTCTTGTGACCTATGTATTTATGCCTAATAATCACTTAAAACGTCACCACAGTTACAAAATTTAACTATTTACAAGAACTATAAAAACAATGATTATATATCTTTCCTTAGTTTTTTTTAGCTCTCTCTCAGTTTGGAGCAGTTCCTTTTTTTATTTTTTTTATTTTAACTCTATGATCTTGATATTGTGTGTTGCTCTCATCAACAATAAGGTAGCAATTTTACGAATATACTCTCTGGAACCCTCAAAAAATTGCATAAATAAAAAAAATTAATAAACAAAAAGTTAAAGCTGTTAAAAAATGTGACTGCGCACGTCCGAGAGCAATGTTCGGCTTGAGAGCACTACTACATTACAGTACATAGTTTGTCTACCCTCATTTCTTTATAATAATACAAAAGCTTACTCTTCGTAGGTAAGCCAGTGACAGCTAGAGTTACATACTTGTCTTACCGCTGGCAGATGAAATC
>PNEQ01017446.1:0-11112 GCA_003012365.1 Medauroidea extradentata | reverse complement strand
AATTCATGAAAATAAAATTTATTGAAAAAAAAAAAAAATATATATATATATATATATCTGTGACCTGGGCTCATAGAGGTTGTACAACACCACGTCTCGATAGGTTACTGTAGTGAAACTCCTGTATAAGTTGTTTCTCGCTGCTCGTTCCTGTTTTTCGGATCGTCTGCCTTGATTATTGACCAACTAAGTTTTATTCTTAATAATTATGTTTCTTACAAATAAAAATATACATACATATTTTTTTTTATATTTACGTAAGCATCACTATGACGCGAACAACACATCAATACCGCTACTGGTTAGATAGATATCGTGGGTTGATGGAAAACAAATTTTGTGTTTTTTTCACCAATTTGGGTGTCGAATTTCGAAATATTTTAAATTTACATCTTAGACATTTGTATAAGTATCCAACTGAAGTGTAAATCACATCGTTAGCCCGTTTAGTTGAATTAAAATTGATCATTCACCCCTGCACAGTACTGAGAAATTGAATTTCAAAAAATCTTAAAACCATTTTGCGATAATTTCTGTAATCATCATCCTGAAGCAAAAATTAATTGTATATCTCGATGGGTTCGATAGATATCGAGGATTTATCTAAAACACGTTCAAGGTCTTTTCACCGCTTAAGAGAGTAAATTTCGAAAAAACCCTTTAATCACGTTTTAGAATACTTTATTGGTATCTCGTGGACGTAAAAAAACACAACATTAGCCTGCTGGGTTCAAGATATATCGACGATTAATTGAAAACGCTTTTCACCACTTTTCACCCCTTTTCACGACCTTAGGTGGCGAATTTCGAAAATTCCTGAAATTATTTTTAGGTATTAAATAAGCATCAATCCAAAACAAAAATTACGTCGCTATATAAAAAGCTATGTGATCGATATAAATCGAATTTGGAAAAATCATATTACCCCATTTTTAACCGTTTAAGGGCTGAATTCGGAAAATATATTTTAAATGGTACTTAGGATATTTACAAAAGCACGAATTTAAAGCAAAGAGCACTTCGATATCTCGATTGATTCTATAGATATAGAATGAAAATCTAAAACACATTTCACATATTTTCACCCCTTTAAATAAATAATTTCAAAACGATTTTGAGTCCGGTCATAGACATTTGTAAAAGTAATCAATTGAAGTTAAAATCACGACGATAGCTAATTGTGTTTCAAAGATAAAGACGATTCATTAAAAACACATTTTGCCTCCTTTTACTGCCTGGGGGTCGAATTAAAAAGAAAAACCTTAAACTACTTTTTAGGTATTTACGTAAGCAATATTTTGAAGTGAATATCAACTCTCTATCCCGAAGGGTTCGATAGATATCGATCGTTGATTGGAAACACAATTAAGGTATTTTCAGCCCCTTAAAAGTCAAACTTCGAAAAATCCTTAAATTGGCTAGTATGCATTTTTACAGTATCCTATTAAAGTAAAAATCACGATGACTGGCCGTCGGGTTCGAGCTCTATCGACGATTCTTCGGAAACACATTTCACCCCTTTTCACCTCCTTAGAGGTCGAATTTCGAAAAATCCCTTCTTAATGCTCGCCTAAGACCTGAAATGAACCCCCGCAATAAATTTCACGATTCTAGGTCCAGTGGTTTATGCTGCAGTTTGATATGTCAGTCAGTCAGTCAGTCAGCTTTCATTTTTATATATAGAGATTAAGGGCCGGTTTAAACCTCTTTCGAATGATAACAAACTGCTATCCCCATAGAGAAAGCATTGGTGAGCAGTTGGTTGTCATTCGAAAGAGGTCTATATTTTCGGCTCTAAGACTATACATTACATTTCTTCCAATATGTTTTATTTACAGAAAATTGATGTGTTGATGTAAGGCGTTTGAAATTTTTGAAACGGTTACACACCACAAAGTAAAAGTTAATAGAACACTTAGTTACTTCGCAAAGCTAAACTTAAATTTTATTGTGTAACTCTAATTTTGTTGTTTCTTGTGTAAATATAGATTATCTATTCGTGGAAGCTGTAGTCGATGGACTTTGATTATATTGCACTCGTTGTGACTGTAAAATAGTAAATAACACTGTGGCATAGAACAATCATGTAATGATAACATTGTATGATCTGTATGTATAGGTAATAAGAGGCTGGGACTGAACCTTTATATCAGCAGTGCAATGTTAGATATATAACAGAGCTATAACTACTCGTTCTACTAGAATGAACAACAAAATATCAACGCTCTTTGGTTTCTTGTTTTTACAGAAATTATTGTTTACGTCTGAAACATAAATAGATTTCTACGTATTTTTCGAAGCCAAAATGGATAAAATAATCAATGACAATCCTAGATAATGGTATTTGCTAACTTAAAGAGTTAATATTAATCTAAAATTATTAATTCGCTACGCATAATCTCTTGCTTCGCAGTAAAATGCACGAGGTTCCGGCATCAGAGATTGTGCATCAGAAATTTGTAACACTGGAAACAATTTTGTTTAAAATATTGGCTAAATCTGTTATCAAGGATTGCTATTGTTTAATTTTCGCAAATTGGCTTCAAGAAACCTACAGTCATAGATAAATGATTTAAGCGTTGAATTATGTACCACGCCCTCTTAACCATAGTAGATATCAAATATATGTCAGGCAGTTTTATTTCAATTCGTCTTCTCCATGTTGGCTGGTTTTTTCCAAAGCTATGGTTTCAGCTATTTATGTAACTTACTAAATTCTGGTTAGTTGACATTTTAGACCAAACCGTATTATTTCTTGCTTCGAAGAAATTGCTATCACGGCAAAACAATTTTAAACAAAACTGACAGAAAGATTTTTTATATCTGCTCTCGTTTTAGTTAAAAATTAATAATTGTCGCAAAAACAGTAGAATCTAAGGAGCATGGCCTTAACCGGGATTGAATACTAAATTACTGGATATTTACTTTGAAAACATCAGTCGTGACTAATTACAACAGAAAAACGACCTGATCCGTCCTAGTCTTACCAAGCACGGTGTTTCATCTTAAACTTTGCAATATTGTACAGCGGGTATAATTGATTCCACTGTAGAAAATTATCGGCTTCCTGACTTCAATTTACTTTCTACGATTCTGCGGGCTTGCATTCGAAAACACTATCGTCCTGTATCTTTGACAGAGTGTTATTGATTCAAATTAATATATTTTGTGTTAAAATATTTTTTCTGCAATGGAACATTCGTAGAAACACTCTGCGATAGTAGAATCATTTAGGGGGTTTCTTTACCAAAGCTTCTGACCCTCGAAGTTGCGAGTAACTCCTCTGCCACTGATTCTAGAATATATTGTTACGTTTGATTTTTATGAGGCCCTAATTTTTTGTCCAAATTTTCGGTAAATTCAAATGTCATAATTTAATTGGTTTTATATTTCGTGTTTTGGCATGGTCCTTGTGGATTGCTACTGGTCGTGGGGATTTAACCGAAAACCCGGGTGGTTATGTTTCCACAAGTCGGGGGCACTGCACTGGGGTCATCGCCTCGCGCGAAATGCGGGCTAAGCAGGGCACGAGCTTTATAAGTGGGTCTGCCCTCCCCCTGGGGTCGTTGTCGTTGTCATAGGTCAGAGGCAGTGGGAAGGTGCCCGCTGGAACAGAGGATGAAGACAGGCTATCGGAACACGTAAGTTAATTTTATTTATTTTTTTTTTTTTGCTTTGGTAATACCCCCTACCTTGAGGCCGTTAAGAGTGACGATACGAGACGTTTAAACGATATTAATACTTGCACTGTCGTTGTGAACAGTCCAGACGTCTGGAAAATAATACTAGATATTTAGTAGGTTTTAAACTTTGTTAGGTGATTAAGCTGAATAACAGTAACGGTATTTGTGTCGCAGAAATGGAAATGTAGAAATGGTGATAAGTCGTATATAGTTTTTTGTTGTTGTCTTGATTGTCAATTCTGGTCAAAATTTTGTAAACGTCTCTTTGATTTTTTTGTTTTTGTATTAAATTCTTAAAACTAATTCTTTAATTTTAATTTTCTTGGTTGATAACGAACCTATATTAAGGTTGTGTACCTCTCGTGAGTTCTCTACTTCTGGAAGCTAAGCACGCCCCTAGTTACCCCCGTAACAAATTTGTTTAGAGGCCCCGGGTAACGTTCACTTAATTAGGTTGTATTTTAAATTCAGTGCGTTATGACAATTTTGAGTTAAGTTTCTGGTAAGTGTCTTAAAATTAATTAAAAATTTTTTTTTAATCCTTTCTGGTCGAAGGTGGAGGGGGTAGTAATAATTAAGGCTAGATAATAAAACCGACGGAGGTGTTACCTCGGGAATTAGGTAGTTGTTGTGTTTGTCAGCTGTGCCCCGGAATTACGATTACGTTTAAACTTAGCTGTACATCTTAGTAGGAGTCGTATAAATTTCAAAAATGCCGGATGTTAAGATAGAGGGTGGAAGCTGGTTTGCAGAACCAGGAACATTTTCAGGTGTTTTGGCGAGGATGTAGATGACTTCGTCAGTAAGTTTAAGAGGGCAGCCAAGGCAAACGGCTGGAATGAAAGTAAATGTATAGTCTGTTTTCCGACAGTTTTGACAGGGGTAGCCCTGTAATGGTACGAATGCGAAGAAAATTCACTAGGCGAGTTCAAGACATAAGAAGGTCTGACTAAGGGGCTAGGCGCTGCGTTTGAGCCGGTGTGCCGACAGGAAGAGACAGAGATTAAATTGCTTGCACGTAAACAAGGTGAAACAGAGAACATTCAGGAATTCTTATACGATGTGCTGTATTTGTGCCAAAAATTTGATCCAGATATGAAAGACGAAGAGAAAGTTAAATTTGTTTTAAGGGGTTTACAACCACGAACGTTAGAGCAGGTGGTGTTGTTTGACTACTCTTCGCTAAACCAGTTGCAAACGAATATAAGGAAGGCAGAGGCAGGATTTTGGTACGCAAAAATTAGGCGATCAAGGGAAGTAGAGTCTAGCCCAATGCCGGTACGTGGTGCACGATTAGTCTCAGGTTCGAGCGTTGCGGAGCAGGAAAAGTACGTTCAACTTTGTAGAACAATAGAAGCTCTACAGCGGCAGTTAAAAAAATTAGCCGAGGAAGTAACTTCGTTGCATGCTCAGGTAAAGGCGGACAGACGAGCGTAGAACGGGCAAGTACAAAGTCGGCGTCAGCAGGAGTTGTCGACACAGGCGGCGACTAAGAATTTGCCGACGGCGCAGGGGTGTACACTGGAGTGGAAACGGCCGTACTCGGCCAGAGACCTGCAGGAGCGGAATAGGGGTGTACAACGCGCATGGTTGGACGCTGAAAATCGTGCTCCTGTATGTTATAGATGTCACCACTCAGGTCACATACGCCGTGAATGTAAAACCGCCGAAGAACGCCTCGATGGCGGAAATAAGGCAGAGAAACGGTCGGTAATCGAGAAAACGGACCAAATGAAAACACCCCTGGAAATTATAGATGGTGTACCGGTATTTAAGTCCCGTGTATTCAAGCAGGAGGTACCCATTTTTATTGATAGTGGAGCGGCTGTGTCCCTAGTTGACGAGAACCTGATACCTGAACAGTATAGGAAAGAGACGACTCTGAACAAAATTATTGGTGTTATGGGACACGAGTTACAAACTAATAAGTCCGTAAATTTATGGTTCCCCCTTGGTAAAACGTGTTATCAACACCTAATCAACACTGTTGCGGCTCCCATAACTGAAATAATACTTGGGCGTGACTTTTTATCTAAATATAACACCACCATATCATTTGACACACAATATGGGACATGTTTGTTGCTGGATAGGCACGAAAATTAACCCCCTCCCCTCCCGAAAATGTTAGGTCGTTGAGGAAAACGGGAGAAGGAATGCAAAACCCAGTAGAAAAATGCTAGAGAAAATGTAAGGATTACCCGAGAGTGCCTGAAAGTAAATTGAGCCAGAATAGTGAAAGAGACGTACAGAAATTTTATGACCCCGTCAGCTAAAAGTAAATTTTATTAAACAAATTTAAATCAGTCCTGAAGGGCCCCAAACTTGAGAACATAGGTACCACATATTTTTCTATAGCGGGTCTCGAACCCGGTGAGTCGCGAAGTGTGTAAGTGTGGCCAGCTGGGAAGGAGTAACGTTGGGCCAGATGACAGCAGAGTCCGGCAGGGAGAAAGAGAATAAGAGAGAACTGCCGAGTATGAAACGATGAGAGCGGCCTTGACTGAGAGTGTATGTACCGGAATCACGTGTCCTTGAAGCATGGAAATAAGTGTCCTTCCTTATTAGAGCCTTTGAAATTATATAAATGTAGAGAATTAACTATTAGTGGCCTGAATTTCTGTGTACGGTGTAATTTTTTTTTGTGTATTTTTGTGTTGTTTTTGTAGTAAACATAATGTATCGGCCGGAAACTAATTTATTTTTCTTGAGGAGTGTTGCAGGAGAACAGTTGTGGTTATGAGGAAGTGTGTGGTGATGGCATGTGTACGTCAGTGGGTGACGTCACGTTCAGCTGAGTAGCGCGCTCTGAGTCAATGTGCAGCCCTGGAAATTTACGATCTTCAGACCGCGACACCTTGTTTGCAGCTGCTCCGGACCTTTGACAAGGTTGTGTCGAGAAATATTTATGACTGACCTATACGTGCAGAATTTGATTTTGAGCAGGAGTAATTTTCTTTTTCTCTTCCGATTTTGGGAGAGTGGTGGAGGCGAAAAGAGAGATCATAACGTAAAAAGACACTTGTAATTGTCTGTTTTTAAACTGTTTAGTACGTCTGTAGCTATTGACTTGAGAAAAAGTCGGAAATGTTGTAGAGTTTGTAGAACATTGTTTTGCTGGAAAAAAAACTTTTGGTTAGGCTGTAACTGCTTTTGTTTTGATAACAGAATTTAACATTATTGTATAGGGTAAATCGAGTAGCGTATTTGAAATACTGGTCTTATTGTAGAGATATTTTAAAGGGAAAGTTGAGTGTTATTGATTGGTAGTTAGCACAAAGTTGAAGTTCTTGTAGAGGTTTAACTGCGATGTAAATTGTGAAAGAACAAATCAGTTTAATTTAAATTTCACTTTTGTTTTGTTTATGACAAACGGGTATGATGCTATAGAAAAGAAAATAATAACATAAAAATATTAGAGGAAAGGTTTAGCCAATATTAAAATTTAATGTTTATTTTAAGGATAACTGAGAGGAATTATTTAGTTTGTGCCCTTAGATAAGGTTAGGATTGTTAGGGTTACTGACGAAAGTGGAAACGTCCCATATATTGCTTATCCTTTTCCTTCCATGTTTGTTGTCCTTGCCTGACCTTCGAAGAGATGTGGCGTGGAAGACGAGGTCCTTAAAAATGCTCAGGGAAGATACCGCACAGGCGTGGCCTGGAAATGAACTGTTATGCCGTGGACTCCTGAGTGCCGGACTTAATGAACTATTGGGGCGTATTAAGAAGAAAACAATTCGCTGACGTAAATGACAGTTTGGCTAGTTCAAGAAGCGACCTAATTTCGGCGCCCTGGTGAAGAGACGTTACGAGTTGATGTGTCCTGGTTGATGGCATGTTGTGCTGTCTCCGTAAGGAGCGAAGAGGTCCTCCAGGCAGTGACGCCTGGGTTCGTGACTCGACGAGGGGGCTCGAGGTGATAGTTGTACCCTATAACGCAGGGTACTGGCCTCTCACCCCGGCAGGTTCTCCAGGTAGGACATCTGGAAGGTTTCTACAGAGGTTCTCGTCGAGGAAGAAGAGGAGGCAACATATATTACTTTTTCCCTGATTCCTGACTGCTGCTACACCGTGAACGAACATTTTTTTTCCCCTTCCATGATAATTAATCTTGTTTGTTCCCTGTTTCCTCTTTCTCAGTGGTGGATGAAGTAGTCACGATTGTTTTCAAAGTGTATTGTGATTAATAAGAAAATTAATTCTTTTAGATAGCTATTGTGTTAGAGTTTGTGTAAGCATTGTTCGCATTGTTGATAAGGTGGTGCTCAACCTCTCCTCTATGAATTGAGTTGTGCTAGGAATGTTTAATGCCAGTGTTTTTTTTTTCAGAGTGTTATGTAACATCTTGTACTGGCACAATGTTGTAGGAGGTACTGTGGGTGAGGTGGTGTGCTGTGTCGTCGACCCTGTGGCAAGGAAGCGGTTGAAGAGACCGCCGGCGCCTTGGTGACCCGTGGGACAGAAGTTTGACTCTGTTGTAGCGTCTTCACGGGGCTTCTTGGTGGTTTTGGGGCTCGTCGACAAAACACCTTACCAGGGGTCCGACTAGGACAGCACTACCACGGTCAGATAAGATATTTTAATTATGACGCAAAACATTCTTAGAAGAAGAAAAAAATTGTTTGTTAGATAAAACGACTAAAAAACCAACTGTTCTGGAACATTTACTGGCTAGTAGAATTTTATTTATAACACAATTTTATTTTGTAATCGTCACTCCAGTTTTTTTTCCATGCAAGTTTACAGTTCTTTTGATGATTTAGGTATTTGTGTCCCTAATGTAAATTTCAATCGAAGGTGCTGAACTTTGTATTTGTACAGCAGCCTGATACAAGATAATTGAATTTTTTTTTTAAATGTTAAAAATTTGTGCTGTTTTGTGAAGACACAAAAGTCTCAAGGAGGGGATAATGTTACGTTTGATTTTTATGAGGCCCTAATTTTTTGTCCAAATTTTCGGTAAATTCAAATGTCATAATTTAATTGGTTTTATATTTCGTGTTTTGGCATGGTCCTTGTGGATTGCTACTGGTCGTGGAGATTTAACCGAAAACCCGGGCGGTTATGTTTCCACAAGTCGGGGGCACTGCACTGGGGTCATCGCCTCGCGCGAAATGCGGGCTAAGCAGGGCACGAGCTTTATAAGGGGGTCTGCCCTCCCCCTGGGGTCGTTGTCGTTGTCATAGGTCAGAGGCAGTGGGAAGGTGCCCGCTGGAACAGAGTATGAAGACAGGCTATCGGAACACGTAAGTTAATTTTATTTATTTATTTTTGGCTTTGGAAATACCCCCTACCTTGAGGCCGTTAGGAGTGACGATACGAGACGTTTAAACGATCTTAATACTTGCACTGTCGTTGTGAACAGTCCAGACGTCTGGAAAATAATACTAGATATTTAGTAGGTTTTAAACTTTGTTAGGTGATTAAGCTGAATAACAGTAACGGTATTTGTGTCGCAGAAATGGAAATGTAGAAATGGTGATAAGTCGTATGTAGTTTTTTTGTTGTTGTCTTGATTGTCAATTCTAGTAAAAATTTTGTAAACGTCTCTTTGATTTTTTTGTTTTTGTATTAAATTCTTAAAACTAATTCTTTAATTTAAATTTTTTTGGTTGATAACGAACCTATATTAAGGTTGTGTACCTCTCGTGAGTTCTCTACTTCTGGAAGCTAAGCACGCCCCTAGTTACCCCCGTAACAATATAGTAGACTTCGCCGACTGCAGGAACAAGGCCACTAATCCTGATGTCACACAGATCCTCTCTGCAACCGAGTAGGGCGACCAGCTCCCGAAGTCGTTAACGCACCTCAGGATTCCAATAATTGGCGACTCACGACGAAACATAATTGTCATAGGTCACAATGAAACTGTCATATTTTCTGCAGCTGGTTTATTACTGTAATGTAGAATAATATTTGACGTCAAGTACCATATCTTCAACCGCTGCATCCAACAGAAATTTTCAGATAATTTTTATCGTTTGTTCGTAAGAAAACTCTTCTTCTGTCGCCACCACCATAGAACCGTATCCATCCTCGCAACCCAACGTACCCTTGGATCAGATCAGGTTGCCGTTCAGCCACAATACAACATAATTATTTACTTAATGCACTGAAAAACAGACGCCATTGATGTAAAGATAAAAATTTTCAAAACAATGCACATGGGGAAAATGAATATATAATTACTATCCCTAGTCTGGGCGCGAGGTGTCTATGGCCATAGATAAACGAAATCATTACTAGGACTTCAAAACATTTAATACTGTAAAATCTCTGACTCCTGTAACTAAAGTCTATGAAGGTATGGTTTTGACCTCAGTCTTACATTACAAGTGTGGTCCTTGGAGTAATTATAGGGCAGAGGGAGTATCATCTATACAGCTGCGTACGAAATAGCGTGTTCAACATGTCACGTGACTTTAATGAAATATTCGAGGGAAATTTGAAATAACATTGAGTGCCAAGATAATATTGCTTAGTAACCACAACTATGTAGGGGTATTTTGGTACTTTGAGTCTATGAACTATGGAGAGCATTCTACCATATTATCGCATAGTATAATTGCGTAGAAATTTCAGAACAGCAAATGTAAACAATGTTTGCCACGTTGTTGTTTTACTTTACACAGCTGTTTTTAAAAAAAATTAAATATTAGCTACAGACTTACTATACGGTCCTAAACCGAGATCTTGGTGACACCACATAAATATATGTTCTGGGAGGTAGGCCATGAGTTTTAAACATCACGACTGCATTTTTACGCCGTGAAAACATAAATAAAAGACATAAAACTCTCGAGGCCACGTTGGACACACATTTGTGACGTCATGTTCCCTCTAGTATATATTACCTCAATGTTAATAGAGCCTATCTACTAATGCTATTTATTTGACCACTTTATGACTCAAAGCGCCACTTACAATGCAATATAGCGTCGTATTAGCAGTACACCTAACAGCTTAGACGCGAGCTTGCAACTTGTAGATCTTTTGCGCAATGTTAAAACAACACCAGATTGTCAGTGGCGACAATAAGTCATAGCAGGGTCAATATTAAACTCCAAGTGTCGAGGCTGGTTCCTCAGTGACCTGTACTTACACTAAGGTATAAAAGGTTACCCTTCTTTATCACAGAGATAGTAGTCATTTAGTGGAAGATTATTCTTGTTTTGCCTTTAGCTTAGCAAGATTTCACAGCGTAAAATGTGTAGTCGTTATCGGCTAGCCGACAAAAAGGGAGTCACTTTCTCTTCTTGGAGAGCACTGGCAGTGACAAGTCATCTTCCTTCCCAGGCCGTACGTGTAACTAAGCAAATTGGTATGTTACAGAGTTTTAATCATGCAATATATTTGAGTCATGTAAGTTTTATTATTCGTGACATGGGTATAACCTTAATTACATTAAAATACTATGCCATACGAC
>PNEQ01017445.1:0-11112 GCA_003012365.1 Medauroidea extradentata | reverse complement strand
TTAGCCACCAACCTGGCTTTGTATCTCTGCAAATCACCATTCGCTCCCCTTTTGATTTTAAATACCCATTTACACTTCACTATGTTTTTGTCACTTTGACGCTCCACTAATTCCCATGTTTCGTTCTCGATTAATGAGTCATATTCTTCCTGCATGGCATGTTTCCATTTTTCTTTATCATCGCCTGATAATGCTTCTATGACAGTAGTAGGATCATTTACAGATTCACTGCAGGATACCATATATAGCAAATTATCAGGGAATTTCTTGCGCTGTCGTTCTCTGACTGGATATCGAGATTCTGAGTTAGACTGACCTTCAAGTTTCTTTTCTTCAAATTCCTTATTCTGTCTAACACATATTTCTTGTGGTTCTTCTTCAGGTGCTCTTGTCTCTTTAGACCATTCTTGCCTACCTTCTTCTGTCTGTGCCTCAGGTTGCTTAACATCATTAGTATGAACTGATTTGACAGGATCCGTCACATTTGTAACCTCTCCAGATGTTACATCTACATTGCTGCTGGTAATATAAAGCTCTTCTGCAAACTGCACGTCTCTAGCCTTCTGAACCTTGGTCGGTGATTTAGGATCAATAAGCCTGTAGCCCTTGGTCAACTCACAATAACCAACAAACACCATTTCCTTACTCTTAGGATCCCATTTTCTTCGCTTTTGTTTCGGGACATGAACAAATGCTTTACAGCCAAAGACCCTGAGATGACTTACGACTACTTTGTATCCTGACCAAGCTTCTTCAGGAGTGACATCTTTCACTGCCTTCGTTGGTGACCTGCTCATTAAATATATGGTAGTATTGACTGCTTCAGCCCAAAAACCTTTCTCGAAACCAGCTTCTTGAAGCATAGTTCGAGCTTTTTCAACAATTGTACGATTGGCTCTTTCTGCCACACCGTTTTGCTGAGGGGTATACTCAACTGTTGTCTGATGCTTGACACCACTGTCAATGAGAAACTGTCTCAGCTCATTGTTCACATATTCCTTGCCATTGTCAGTGCGCAGACACTTCACTTTCATGCCTGTTTCAGTCACAACAGCCGCTTTGAACTCCTTGAACTTTTCGCTAACTTCATCCTTGGATTTAAGAAAATATCCAAATGTCTTTCGTGTAAAATCATCTATGAAAGTCAGGAAGTATCTAGCACCACCAAACGACTCTTCAGACATTGGACCACAAACATCTGAGTGAACAAGTGCTAATTTCTCTACAGCTCTAATTGCAACACATTTCTGGAATGGTTTTCTAGTCTGTTTCCCTTTCATACATGCAGCACATAAGTTCTCATTATTATCTGAATAGCTAATGCCAGTAACCATTCCTTCTTTGAGCTGTTTTAGTCCCTGCTTTCCAAGATGTGCAAATCTTTTATGCCACAAATTCTGTGTGGGTTTCGCTACTGATGTGTTTGCCACCTCAGAATGTTAGTTCAACATGTAAAGGCCATTAACATTAGTTGCAGTGGCCCTAATTTGGCCCTGCACTTCAAAATCATTTTTATGATACATATCACAACCAGATTCAGAAAAAACAACAATGATACCTTTCCCTACCATGGTACTAACAGACAAAATATTGGAAGAGATTTGAGGTACGTATACAACATTATCAACTGCAACAGTGCCACAATTTTTATTTAGCTGTCCTAGAAAATCTCCACAACTTGTTCCTCGTAGAGTATCATTATTTGCTACAGTGATTTCTTTGTCTGTGGTGTCCCTATAATTTCTTAACCAGTCTTTTCTTCTTGTCATGTGTGTTGTTGCCCCTGAGTCAACATACCAATCATTTGAACTTATATGTGCAGTGAGTGCTGTGAACAGTGAAATATCTGGATCATTTGAATTGACCTGCCTTTTTGTTCTACTTTGTGACCCCTTTGGGCACTCAAATGACCGGTGCCCAATCTCGTCCTCCATGTTCCTATGGTTTAATAACCTAACACTGAAAAGAGTTCTCGAAAGTCCTAACCTTCGCAGAAGTCCTTTATCCTCGTAGGCCTTTTTGAGATTTTCCCATGCTTCATTTGCAGTCTTTGCAGACCTCACATGTACGTAACAATTTGGTTTCACAGTCAAACAAATTTTTGCTAGTGCCTTTTGATCCTTTTTGGTGTCAACTTTATCACCATTACTTATTACTACACACTCCCATAAATCTTCATGCATCAAATAATGCTGCATTACGAATTTCCAGTCATTGTAATTATTCATGCAATCTAGTTTCTCAACTGTAGGTAATGCACTGGAACTCGCCATAGTTGTATTTGATTTTTTTTATAAATAAAATCCTTTAAGCACTTATTGAATTAATTTCCTTTAAAAAAAAAATAGACCATTTTCGTTCAGTTCAAATTCCTTATAGTGCATATGTGTTTACATGCTGCACTTACCATGTTAAATGTCTCCTGTAAAAATATCAATATTCTTCAACGTTTCCTGGGCCCATAACCTGAAGGAAATTATTGGAGACAGTTTACATGCCTGGAAATTTCTTTTTTACTTGCCTTTTTATTTTCATTACACCCATTTCATTAGCATAATAACAAAAGATGTTGTAGCAAGAATCAACAAAAACAAAGAAACAAAAGATATCAACCTAACAAAACATTACTTATCTCATAATCTTGGACACATTAGATTACCACCATAGCTATGTGACAATCACCAGAATATTTCCAACAGTAATCTCACTACCCACACTCTCCGCCTCTTCCCCCCCCCCCCTTCATTTGTTTAGTCCGAGCGATGAGGGCGAAGCAGAAAAGAACAAAAGAAAAAGCAAGATTTAAGGTGGTTCAAGCGGTGGCCGCTAGATATCATAGCGCACAGCGAAGACAAGTACACCCTTATTCTACGAAGGCTCGCTGCCAACTGACTGCCGATATCCGGTTCCCTGTGTTATATACGATCTAACAGCGTGCTGATAACATACAAGTACACATTTGTGGACGGTTTAAGCCTATTTGCGTCTTATTCCCACACATGACTGATTTTCAGCGTGCACCATTTCCCTTAAGAGTTCGAGAATTCGTCTACAGAATAAAATGTTATTAGATATTCCTTTAATACCAGTTTGAAATGTTTATCTTTACTTCTAAACAGGTTTTTTAAATTTAATAGAAGTTTATTGAATAATTTCAGTGATGTAACATAAACGCCTTTCAATTGTAGAGTAGATTTTATCTGAGGAATGTGTAAGTCATCCCTTATTCTAGCATCATGATGATGTATTGCTGTATTGGGATTAAAGATGTCCATATTTTTATTTAGGAAAATTAAAGAAGAAAAATATATTGACTAGGTAATGAAAAGATTCGGTAATGAAGTTTTGTTTCAACAATGCAATATAGCAGTTTGTTTTGTTTACATACTTCTGACTTGTACATCCTTGAGAAATTAGCTCAAACAGGATCTAACAGAATGAATATAAATAAATAAATTGAGGTGTTGACATGTATTTGCATAGAATTCTAATTTCCATTAATGCTTTTTCACAATTTTCTAACACGAAGAAAGAAAACCAATGCAGTATATTTAGTTCTTGTAACACGATAATGTTTGACCAAAAACTTGTATTTTTATTGTGTTTGCATAAAAACTTTTTGATCACTGTAAACCCTAGTTCACAATTAAAAACATAAGAATTAAGAATTATGCAGTAAGCGCCAATCCCGCACATGGAAAAAAGTCTTAAGTAATTCTGGTTCATATTAGATGTGTTAATTCTTAATTCCAACCAATAAGAAACCGACTACTCTACTTTCTTCAAATGCGTTAAATTACTGTGGATTCCTCAATATATTTCGTTGCCAGTTGTCCAGAATATCGCCAAGGAATGGCATAAATGAAATACTAATGTAAAAAATATGTTAGAAATAAAAAATCGCATCTCCATGTTCATTACTTGAATTACAGTTCTCGTACAATCGGGTAATCACATTATACCGAGGCTGAATGTATAAACCCAAGAAAATTTCACTTATTCGTAATGTGCAAATATAAATTAACAAATTTAAATTACTAAAAATATATACTCCAAGTGAGAGTTGAACCATCAACCTTGGGGTCAGCAAACCAAATCTTTACCTATTTTTTTTATTTATTTATTTTTTTTTAATGTTTGGTGCAGCGGTGATGCGGAATCTTCCGCATCAACACTGCACCAACCATTCCCCCCTTTAGGTTTTGACATATTTCGAGTGACCCCAGCAATTTTCGTTTGACAATTTGTATGGTGACAAGGTTTGAGACCCAATGGACAAACACAAATTAACACCCAGCCTGACCTGGGAATCGAACCCAGAACCCCTCGCACCAAAGTCGGCCGCTCAACCAACTGAGCCACGGGAGGTCGGCTTCTGAGCCACCGAACATTTCACATAAACACTGCTTCTAAACAAGTTATTTTAATGTGTTAAGCGTCTAAACTAGTGCATGTAACAAACTTTTTATATTTATGTTATTTTAGCAAGAAATTTCATTAAATCAGATTAACATTTATATAAATAATAATATGCCGTGTATACGAAACAGTAATAACCTATACTACGAGTTGTTCGCCATCCAAATGGGTTTTAAAATCTTTTCAAACAGCTATTCTGTCGTTAAACTAAAAATAAATATAAGCTTAACTGCATTTTTTAGCTTGAAATGATCATAATTTGCCAAATCCATCATATATAGCACCACACCGTATTTAACATATATTATTTAAATATTCGCCATGTTTATTTAACTTCCCGAATGCTCTGATTGGTTCATTCCCTTAATTCTTACGGAAAAATATAAAATTTCGCTATACCTATTACTTCTTAAGTCATGGCCCAAACGCCACACGACCTCACACGGCCTGTTAAGTTCTGTTGCGAATCGGTACGTTAAGATACACACTTTCTATTCTTACGTCAGCTCTTAGCTACACGTCATAATTCTTAAGTTTTTAATTGTGAACCCAGCTTTAAGCAGCTCGCCAGTGGTAATATTTTCAGTTAGCAGTCGACATGGGTGTCGAGCAAAATACATTGTAGGAAGGCAGGGTGTAGCTCTGCCTATTGCAACGTATGGGAGCTAAGTGAAATCGCATTTTTGGGTGTTCCATTATGACAACCGCCTGTTCCCAACAAATTGCAATAAGAAATAGTTCGTAATGAAACCTCTGGATCGTGCCCTGGACCAAGTAATTTTATAGATAATCAATCTTGTTCCTTAAATTACTAATTTTCACTACTTTAAGATGCTTTTAATTGTTTAGAGGTGCATCAACACATGTGTACATAACCTCTAAACACTTCTACGCCATGATGGAACACCCAAAAATCCGACTACAACTACGCAGGAAGGCGAGTGTCAATCCTTCGTCTATGGCTGTATCAAAAGTGCTGTAAACGGAACTCGGAAGGCACGGAGCAAAACTTTCCGTTCCTGCGTGCACTCTATCGAGAGTTAGAAACACTAAATTAGAAAATTTTAGGGTGTATTTTAAACAATAAAACGTTTAAATGTAATTTCAGTTTTTATTTTGAAAAGTTCAAACTTAATTTCGTATTTTTAGGTCTAAATAGTGTTCATTTATATTTAACCTTGGTTTTTTTATTTGGAAATTCTAGACCGGATATTTCTGTTCTGATAGCAATTTGAGCGCGTGGCTTGTTACGACGTGCATACCTGCATTGGTTGTAAGAGTTTTAAGGGAAAAAATATTGGTTTGTCGTTTGGGAACTGCTTCATAGAAGTAGGTAGGTAGTCAGTGTACTTACGAAGTTCAAATTACGTTGAAAACAACGTGCTGTGTAATTGCATAGGGGATTATTTCCCTCGGCTTGGAATGTGTTTTTAGTTTGTGGTTGGCATCTTAAGTTTTTCTTTCTCTCTCTAGGTTTGGTGGTCTCGTAAAGGGCCCACCTCAAACATTTGCGAGCATCTGTTTCGCGAAGGTTTTTGTTGCTGTGGGTTTGATTTCGTCCGGGTGGGCGTTACCATTTATATGACTTTACTTACATGCAGAGGTAAGTAAATAACTGTATTTTGTTATGTTGTAAATCTACACGCGAAACTTCTTGTTTCGTCAGTAATTTTTGAGCATTAATCTTTGACTGAAATAAAATTGTGTGGGGATCACAATTTCATTCTCACCTATACTGAAGGGGTTGAATGCTTTTGGTAGTTAATGGTTTTTTTAGGATTTAAATATTGCGTTTTATTTGAATAATTAGAATATTTTACATTAGTATGTTAGTGTTTGTCAAAATGACTTGATTATGTTATTATACAGTGTAAACTTAATGATTGTTTGCTCGGTTTTGAAGATTTAGAAGCTGCAGAGATTTTTGTTTGCCTACTGGAGTTGAGTGGGAAGAGATTTAGTTGCATACACTAGTTGTAGAAAAATATAGTTAAGCCTGTATTATGTAAGCTGGTGGGTTTGATTTGCTGAGGCTCGTGGCAAGTTTTTATCACATCATTTTTAAAAGCTTGCGAGTATTTAAGGACCTTTTAACGTAGCATAATAGATGCTTGAATTCTGTACTTTAATATAGGCCTATAGGAAAGTTAATTACCAGGAAAACAACTCTTGATACTTCTGAATGGCACTTGACACATTCTGCTTTCAGAACTGATGTAGGAGCAGTTTATTATTATTTCTGGAACTAAACTAAATGGTGGTATGTGTTTATATGAATGTTGTCAGAGTTTAGGGCAGGGGGGGGGTTATGATTGATAACTTACTTGCAGTAGGACGACTGCCCTGTGGCGAGTTCTAACAGCTGACTTCCTTTATACTGAGCCTTAGCTAGCAGGCATCTTAACTTGGCTTGTACGTATTCTTCATTCATCACTGTACATCCTGACCAGTCTATCTATTAACTTGTTTTCCTTCAATGAATTTTACCTCAATACCTTCAACATCATTGATAGCCTGAGGTTCTCTTTGTCCTCACCAGCCTGCCCTCACGTTCACATTTATCTTCCACTCACCTTGAAGGCTCTGCCACAATTATGCAGACGTGTTCTTCTGTGCAGGCCGTCCCAATATGTCCGTGCAGGTCATGAGGGCCTCTTTTGAAATAGTTTGCCACAATTAGGTTGATGGGTGTAGTTTGACTGATTTGTTATAGAGGGCAGTAAAGTAGGCCACCATTTATTTATCTATTCTAATATCACTACGTTTTCGTGCGTTTTCTTTAAATTAAATGTAAACAAAGATTCTTATTGGTCAACTGACTTCATGACATCAGATGCTGATGGTGTTGACGAGTCCGTCAACCAAAGTTCGGTGTTCGCGAGCTTTCAAAGCGGACAGGTCTGCATCAACCATCAGCACAATAAACCTCTGACGTCGAAAGTCACGTGAACAATTCATCCAATCAGAAGCCAGATCAAGGTCTGCGCCATCAACACGGCCTGCACGGACAGACACGTCTGCATAATTGTGGCAGACCCTTGATTGTCTGTGAACCTTCTCAAGTTCCTGCACCGCCAATCCCGTATATGAGTCCCTCAGATGCTGCATACTCTAAATAAAGCCTTGTATACACTGTTATTGGTTTTGAACAAGGTGTACAGTTGTAGAAAACTTACATCGTGTGACGGGCTGAGTTGTATACAAATAGCGTGCATGCTAGGTCTTGCATTCCAGCTAGAATAATTTAGAGACAGTTGGTAATTTTCCTGCACCTTCTTGTGCAAGTCATTTGTTTCTATGTGGCATAGTTATGTGTGTTCATTTAACTTATCCTGATATTAGGCACTTATGAAAACTACATTGGATCTACTGGATAGTGTAGATATTACTCTAAAATCAGTCCAGAATGTTATGCGATATAGATAGCAACCCTCAAGATCTGCAAATATTCAACTCGGTCTTGTCGCCTGCCACTTAGATCTGCTGTGCTCGGGAGTAGGGGTGATTGTCACCTGCAGACTATATATTGTACAAGAAAGTGCACGTAAAACGTAAACAAACACATGTGTACGTAAAAGAAAATGGTATAAGTCGGTTTGAGTGCATTGTACCTAGTAATTTTGTCGAACAAGAAAGTCTGGAGCAATTTATCAAGTAAAAACATCACCAGAGAACATAATTCAGGTATGAACTTAATGATATAATTAGTAATAATTAGGTGTTCTTAACATACACACAAACATAAGTTTCAGGCCATCAGCGATTGAGGGATATGGGATGGAACTCACTGAGGGATAGCAGGAGGGTGGAAAGACTGGTTAGGATGTATAATATAGTGGAACAAGATGGAGGATGGAGTGCACTAGCTGAACATCTAGATAAGGCTGGAAATATGGGGGTAGAGGCAACAACAGTAAAAAGATACAGCGGGTCTGGCGGAGGACGGGGCGGGGACTACAGTCGATGCTGGTTAGGACGGTCGGGGAGTGGAATTTGTTGCAAGAGGATGTGGTGTCGTTGCAGGGTGTGGGACAGTTTAGGATGGATGTGGTAGGGCGCTTGCTGAATAGCAAGTAAATTATTATTATTACACATTTTTAACTTTTCAATTGTTTATATGTGTATTGTACCAGTATAAAAATATATTCAGTATTCTTCTAACCTCTGGGGCCCGTTTCAAAAGCACACTAATAATATTAGCTCCTAAATAGCAGTGCAATAAAAAGCAGCTAGCAGTGTAGAAAATTCTATTTCATAAATAAAGTTCCATGGTCTACTAAAAGAGTACGGTGATTTTATTAGTTCAGCTGTCAGCTGGTGATAGTGTGCTTTTCTATTTCTTTGTTTACGTTCTCTACATTTATCTTTGCAACTCAAACTGGAAGATTATATGCTGCCGGTGTGAAACATACAGTGAAATGTCTAAAAGAGAATTAAAAAATAAGCAGAAAAATTTTGGAAAACCAACATGTTTTATTTGGTGCATTTTCTAGTATCATTACAAAGGATATGAAGAAAACTTGTTGGATTGGCACTTGAGATTATGCTGTAGAAATAGGCATGGTTGCAAAAGACAAAGATTCATGATAGTTCATGGCCGAATGTAAGAAACTTGCAATTATATGGTAAGAAACTTGCAATTATATGGGCTAATAAAGGTTCAATGTCTGTGAGCACATAATTAAAAAGCCACGCGTTAACCTAAACCTTTTTTAGTACTTGTATATTTCTTCCAACAACACATAGATTTTCCTTTCTTGAAAAGATCTAGGCCGTCTTACTATCACTTCATCTTCACTTCTAGAATCTGAGGATTCCATTCCTCAACAATTTTTTATGGCACACAAACCTATGTCTGTCAATATTTACTACTATTAAAATATTTATGATGATGCAGTGACATATAAATTACAGTGCTTATCAGTCCAAAATACTAGTGACTAATGTGAATGAAACTCTCATAATATTGAATTCATAATATTACTTATTATTAGGAGTTATACATTGCTAGCTACTTTTTTACACTACTGGTTTTATGAAACAGGACTTGAAACTAGCTGCTACTTTTATTACTCCACACTCATAATAAGAAGACTAGTAAGTTTTATGAAACAGGCCCCCACATGTCTGCCTGATTGGCGACTGAAATAACCACTTCTGCAGATTTTGCCATATTCTTTTTTAAAAGGCCAGTAAGATACTACTCTTCGGCTTTGTGTTCGCTCGTTAAGCATTCAACAACAAAGTGGATTCAGTCACGTGACCAGTACTACGAGTAGGATTATACCTACTATGTTTTCATAAGCGCCTTTTGTTTGAGAGTAGAATACAAACTAAAGCCTTGTATAGCCTAGTTGCAACAAAATTATCTGTTTTTAGCCTCTGTATAACTGATGTCTTTTCTAATTTAAAATTACAAATTCCATTTGGATCAATGAAATTATTATAATAAAACGAAATAAAATTTTCAAAAATAAAAAAAGACCCTCATGTTTACATATGCTTTGGCATATGCGTATCTTCTAGCAAACATGCAAGTATTATTTGTGTACAGGATGTTCCGGTGGTGGTAAATATCTAGTTACTCATCATGTATCTGCCAAACTATTGATCATAGACATATAGTTTACTGATGAAAAATGTTTCTTGTGACATTCTAAGTAGTCCTACATAAAAAAATATTTGTTAGTTTAATAGCGTATTCCAATGACTGAACTCAGTGCGCACTGGGCCAGTGCCGCGTGTTCCAGACCCCACCCGCACTCGCCGAGTGCAATCATTTTTCGTGTTCCAATGGCGACTTGCACTTGCCGGGTGTGCACTGCGGGCAAGTTTCGTTGCACTGGCTCTAGAGACAGTGCGGTTGTCGGAGTGCAAATATGACAACCTGTGACATGTAAACAATACGTAAATCATTATTATTGTGTTATTTCTGCAGTGAATTGACACTCGACATTTAAATAATATAATACGATCAACAAATAGCTTAAATACAGTTGTAATCTTGGTAATAATGTTTGTTATTACACTGTTGATAAGGTTAGTAACGAGTGGTTCGTGAGTACTGAACTACTTTATGTTCTTGGCCAAAAAAGGACTAGTGAAAGAATAACTAAGCAAACGTTGCTGACTTTTATTTTCACTTTTTAGTAATGTCTGGGTATGAATTATCTTATGTTGAAAATGATTTGTTGTCACAAATGTTTTGCACTGAAAGTGCGGCGTGTTCCAGTTGTTAGGGCACAAACAATACAAACTTTTTGCGGGCAATCACGTGACAGTCACACTTTTTCAGTGTAAGGTGCGCACAGAGTGTAGTCCTTTTGAATACGTCATAACTTATAAGTCTGGTGGTAAATATCAAGAATCACTACTTATTGTGTACTGGCCAAACTATTGAATTTAGACAAATAGTTTATTTAAAAAAAAATTTCTAGTGATGTTCTAAGTAGTCCTACACAAAAAAAAAATTTTGTTTGGTTAGTTTAGGTTAGGGTATGTTAGGTTTGTTTAGGCTATGTTAGGTTTGTTTAGGCTATGTTAGGTTTGTTTAGGCTATGTTAGGTTTGTTTAGGCTATGTTAGGTTTGTTTAGGCTATGTTAGGTTTGTTTAGGCTATGTTAGGTTTGTTTAGGCTATGTTAGGTTTGTTTAGGCTATGTTAGGTTTGTTTAGGCTATGTTAGGTTTGTTTA
>PNEQ01017444.1:0-29731 GCA_003012365.1 Medauroidea extradentata | reverse complement strand
TCTGATGCCATCTGTCGGTGAAATTTCAAACTACCTCTGTGGCGCGAAGAGTTAGCGGCATGTGCCAACGATAATCGACTCGGTTGCGTCGCATTGTGCTGCCGCTAATTAATTAAAACTATACAGTCAGTAGGTATGTCAGTAAGAACTTAAATAAATATTTTAAAGTATATTAAATACAGAGAGGTCGTTTGCAATTTATGTTGTTTCACTAATACTGTATTCAAATAAGAAAATATACGGGACTACATGCAGTTATTCGCTACCAACCATACAAACAATAATGTAACTGTTGTTAATGTTGGCTTATATGCAGTAACGGCTAGTGATTTTTTTCAAAGGTTAAATCTTTAGTGCTCACTTTATTCCGAATGGCCTATACCTATACACATAACAAGTACAAAAAATGTGACTTGGTAAGGCATTAACTTCACAAGTATTTAAAAAAAAAGGAGGGGGGCGACGCTTCCACGAGTCACCAATTATTTTCACTTTTCGCTGCAGTCGTTAGCGTCAAATTTAAGCAGCTATAAACAAATTTACTTATGAATTATGTTTCCATAAATTCACCCTTTCTGTCCTGTACTTTCCACTTCCCAATCATTTTGGAAAATGGGAAATTACGTCTATAAATTTAATACCATTTTTACTGGTAAGTTTTACTTGAAATTGATTAAATTTTCCCAGTGCATGGTATGGTTGTACGTTCTGGTGATTCCGATTGTTTTATGCTATTAAAGTGTGCGTTTCTTGAAGTTGGATATCAAATGATAGTTCGACATGTATTTCTTACGAGCGAAGCATAACAATATAGTGGTAATTAAAGTTATGTAATATATTATTTACGGGAATACTCAAATTTTAAATTGAACCATGGAATGAAGCACCTGTGTTACATTCTTTACTATAAAAAAGTTTGTTCTTTATCAGCCATGTACTTAATGAATAATGTAAATATTTTAAGTAGTTTGTAAGGTTTCATTGCTTGCAAGTACGATATAAATTAATGTTATTTGGCAGTCGTTAGTAGTAAAACAAATTCTACTTTAGAACTTGATTATAAATATAAAACAGTTGTGTAATTTTACACAAATGTGTCTGTCATGCATGTGTACCAAACAAATGATAGTGACACTACCACGTTTCTATACGACTAACAGTTAATTAGTCGTGAATATGCAGACGTTATATGGAAATGTACAGAAATATAACTTTATCTGTATATTTGCTAATGATTTATTGTAAAATTTATATATAAATATAAAAAATATATATTAAATTTTACACTCTGTTAAAATAGTTGTAATAAATATTTTTCAAAAGTATAGGTTAGGAAGAGATTTGGTCAGCGCTTAACATCGAGGTCTTTAGCGCTGGTGAGGGGTGATACGAGGTGAGTATGGAGCTGCGCCGGAATGAGAAGGCGGAGGAAACGGGAAATCCCCGAGAAAACTCGCCGACCAGCGGCAACTTCCGGCACGATTCCCACATGTGAAAATCACTTCTACAACACGTTTATAACAGAAAGAAATCTAATAGGAAAAAAACAATACCATTTGCAGAAATAAACAGCTGACAAGAATCTAAATGTTCAACAAACGTCCCTCCTGCATTTTTCGCGAAACAGATTAAGTAATATTTAAATAAAATACCACTGTTAATTGGACTGAACGAGTGTATTGAACAATATATTTTTAACGGATTACGGTACTCTGCGCGAGAGGTTTTCGGATAGTAAAATTCATTCAGATCAAAACGCGAGTATTTTTGTAATTCGGTTACTATAGAGACCTGGCTATTATCATGTTAAAAACTATATTAATAAAATTACAGTTTACAATTTCTGTAGATTTTGTGGTTCCGAGCCCCTATTTTTCTAGAAACTTTTTTTAAATTTTTTTTACTCGTAAGCAAAGTATACTGCCTATGACTGTATAAATCTAATATAACGTCTTTGGTATAAATATACGTGAAAAATAAAATATATATAACCTACGTAACACGAGAATCTGCTGCCATGTGGGATGTGGGGTCAAACTTCGTCCTCTGTAACAATAAGCTGACAAATAGGTAAACAAAATCACTATGGGGTAAATTTTTGTTTGCTCATCAGAACTTGATTCCAGTTTTCATTTAGGTTTTCAAGAAAACACTCCTAAATTTTTATGGTATGGCGTATAATAAATTGTTGCATTTGCTGAATTCTAAATTTTTCACTTTCGAACTAAAATGTTTTTCCCCCATTGTTTAAAGGAGCCAAGGCGTCCCTTATTTTTTTATTTTTTTTATTCTTGGTAAAGCATTCACATTGGAACACGGAGAGTATGTTCTAGAATATAACTTAGTGACTGCAGTATTATTAAACTCACATACGCACATACTTTATATTGATGGGAAATCTGGGTTCAACGCATTATATATATATATATATATATATATATATATATATATATATATATATATATATATATATATATATATATTAAATAATTGAATGAATCTTCCAATAGGGATTGAATGATATTTGAATTACATCGGGGACGTAAGTCATTGATGCGATTATGTTGTCCTAGGAAACAAGTTGACCTTAACAAATTATAAATGGCGAATATTAGCTGTAATAAGTACATTCATGCACTTTTTATTTGATTTTATTCAGGGTGAGTCGGGACGAAGTGTGTTAATTTTGCAAGGTAATAGTGAATGAAAAAGTAAGTCGAATATGTATTTCAATTTGCCCGTAAAGTCAATATGGTGGAAGTAATGCTAACCTGACATCCAACCATAAAATTTAATTCCTCAAATATAAAATACTAGCTATTGCAGGCGACTCCGTTCTTGTGGTTTTCAATCTAATTCCTCCTTGAGTCGTGCAGACATTCAGTTCGAAGAACTCCAATTTATCTTAAGAAATTCGTAAACATATGTAATTCTGTTTTCAATATCGTTTCAGAAAACAAAATTTTCCAAAAATAATTTAAAATAAACTTTAATCAAAGTATTTGATCAATAATTTTTAGTCCTTCAAATTTCATACATGCAATATTATTTATGCTGATAATATTAAAAATAATAAATTGTAGCAAAAAATATTTTCTAAATATATATATTTTTTAATTCTAACTGGTGCAAAATGAGGTTGAGGGTAATTAACAATTATTTCAGAAACAAAGTTCGTTAAACTTTTTTGTACCCCGTTCTGCGTGTAAATAAAGGTAACACAGCACCCCCCCCCCCCGTAACACGACCCCTATGTATAGCTTTCTTTGTTCGGAACACCCTCGAGGAGGGCGGATGTCAGGGGCATCATTTAGGGGGGGGGGGGCAAATGCCCCCCCCTTAGATTTAGAATTTTATATGTATAAAATATATTTTTTATATTTTGTTAATTAAATAATGCTAACTTAAGCACGTAGAACTGAAGTTTTATTATTAAAGTTTATAATTTATACATCCTTAATTAATAAAAAAGATGCATCAAGGTCACTGTCGCCGAAAAAAAATCTTGCCCCCCCCCCCCCAAGAGAAACCTGAAATGACACCGCTGGCGCACGTGCAATAACTCACCCAAGTTTCATCGCGATCGGATGAATGGTATGAACGTTAAAAAACACACTCTCATATATATTTCTTTTTTCGCGAATATGGTAGCCATGAATGTAGACCTTTACTTGTTATAAACTGCAAATAATAAATATGTATCTACATGACATTTTAATTCATATTTACTCACAGTCTACAATTATGGAAAATTAAAATAGTTTACACTTTTCCTAAAGTCGCCCCACGTGTACGAACTCACCCCCGCTTATGGTAGGCTATACCACTTGATATTAATCAACAACACACTGAACGGTGTTAAAACGCAGTATTTATTTATTTCATTAAAAAAAACTAATACATTTTAAGTCGATTTTCAGAGTAGTATTAATCCCACCATATTCATTTTATGGAGAAAATGGAAGCACATTTTCCTCTTACTTTTTCATAAAGTATGAGATTGAAAAATCAGCATGCTCCGTCTTGACTCATCCTGTATACAGATAAGATGTCCTGATTGCAGCTAACTTGGCCTGTTTTCATTGGGTGTCCTGCTGCAGCAATTATGTATGACCACGAATTTACTCAGGACTATACGTTTACTCTGCATGTTTTGGATGGATCTGTGTGTGTCTACTGTTGTGAAATGCTAGCATAACAATCGTTGTTCTTCCTCGATAATGCTAAGTGAGCTAAGCTATCAAATATTCATCTCAAAATATTTCTACTCTTGTACTGTGTTTAGTGATGTGATGGTATATTACTGATCACGATGAGTGAACCAACGTATGGAAATCAGCTTTCTAATATGATGATGAAACACATGTTATTTTATATTTTTAAAATCCAGACCTACTGAAAAGTGATAAATCACACTATTTAACGTAGTCTATTAATACGGATACGTAAACTAGGCTAGTAATGAGAAGCTTATTAAATTGTAACACAACTTTTTCCCAAATATATTTTTCTAGCAGGATTTGACTTGCAGGACTACACCAACTGATAGGCTATCATATTGACCAAACCGTACATATTGTAATAGGCCCCTAACGAGAGCCTTGATGAATGTGGCCAAATGTTTTGCTCAGTATCAGTCACGTATTAGAGTATAAGTTAATGTAAAGAAAGAAAGACAGGCGACCATGCAGAGGCTTGTGGAAGGAGATGTAGTTTATGGCATCATTGTGTGGAGCCAGGTAGGCGAGTGTTGCGACTCGGGCAGGCTCTCGTGACCTTGGCGCTCCGCCATGCAGATCCAGACGTCACGCGAGGCCACCGCGAACCGAGGCCGAGGTGCCGGGCCTCTGTCAGCCGTTTATTACAACTCAGTCTCACCAGGTAAGACAGGAATCTCTGCTTCAGTAACAACCAGCAGGGGCGTAGCCAGGAGTTTTCTTCGGTTAAAATATGCAAAAAGTTATGCTATTTAAGCAGTTTTTGTACCTCAACTGTGAATATAACACTGCTAGTTTTTTAATCTTCAAGCAGTTTATTTTCATTTTGGAGGGGGGATGTATTCTGAATCCCCTCTGGCTACGCCTCTAGTATCCATAGTCAAGTTGCGCCAAAGAAGTTACGATGGCAGCCATGGGCGTTACGAAGGAGGGGCAAAGGGGGGCAGTTGCCCCCCCCCCCGCAACTTGGTGACTCCTACAAAAAAAGGTCACTAATTGTGTCAGGCACTGTGAAAATGTCTTAATTTTCGTCGAATGCTGCAAAACAACAGTCTGTGTCGTCAGACGCTCCAAAAAGTATATTTTTGCTTATTATAATAGATAAGTTTTATGATAGCTAAACTTAAATTTCTAAATCTTTGCCCCCTCCCCCCTTGAAATAATTCCTGGTGACGCCCATGAATTGGCAGCTAAACACTGACTGTTTATAAGCTCAAGTATAGTGACTTCCCTATGCTGTGTATGTGTGTATATCTTCCCATACTTTTTTTGGAAGGGTTTTATACTATGCATGGCATCTTGGGGGATGTCTGTAATGGTGTCCATGCTAATTGGAGTAGTGAATTACTACCGAGCTTCCCGCGAGGCTCGTGATTCTCAACTTTATCATTTAGTTTCTTATGTTTCGTTATTTTAATTTACAGCGCGTCTTTACAGCCCTTCCCTCTTTTTTTACTGCTGGCCTGTTGGGGCTTCGTTAGCCAAACAGTGATCTTTTAACTACTCGCTATGCTGAAATTGCATTTATAGATGAAATATCTTCACATGCGATCACTAATTTGTTAATTTAAAATAAACAGCTGTTTTTATGTGTAACATGTAGGCACTATGTAAAATTGGTTTTGTAAAATGCAACAACTCATTCCTGAATTAAATACGTGGCACGGAAAATTTACCAAACTTATTTTTTAAAAAAAATTGAAATTTCAAATACCGCCAACGGCAAATGGTGTTTCCACTTGACGAATACCTGTTTTGTCATATATTTTGTGAGTATTTGTGCTTATTTTCCCGTCTTAACAAAACTTAAATGCATTGATATTTTTAAGTTTTTTTTAAACAGTAGCCTACCAAACAATTTTTAGTTAATTATCTTAGCGAATTACGTAAAGTGAACTGTATACTAGTAGTTTCTAATAACGAAATCTGCGCATACAAGTTTTATCGATCATACGAGATAAAAATGAGAAGTCTTTTAAAATGTGTACACATTCACGCCGCGTGCTGTAGCGTGATACGGAAATAATTATTTCTTGTAGAACTATTAACAATGTTTCCTATGCGTTTATCTACGAAAAAGACACACTTCGAACTGTGTCCCCATGTTTTTTAAAATGCCGTCCGCTAATTAATAACATGATTTCCAAGCTCCTCAGAAGTGCTAAAAATGTCTTTTCACGTTGCTGAAGCAGAGAAAACATCAACTGTAACCGTAAAATTAAATTGTAGAAACCTGCATTTAACTTTGCCACATACTTTCCATAAATAAAATAACTGGATTATAGCTTGAAGTCACATTGAATAACACATTCTATGAAAACACTGCAAGCTAGTTTAGTCCTTCGTGCCAAGAGGCGATGAGATGTTTGACGGACGTGTTATATTCCACTTACCGCCTTCCCCATTTCCGTGCCTCAAACGTACAAAAATAGTTAAGAGTCCACTAACGCTTAAGGTCTGAAGAAAACTAACATTTTGTTTGTAATAGTTTAATCGCTAACTAAAATAATTAACATGTTTCAAAATGCGGGGGTTCTATAAGTTCGTTTTCAGTCGCCTGGTTGTCTACTTCTGCAGTGATATAAAGCCCAGTACACACGGTTATCTTTCTTGACCAAGAAGGTGATCACGGAAAGGTGAACACGAAGTGTATACCCCCTTGTATACAAACTTCATGAACGTACCGTACACACGGTAGTTCTTGCGTGCTAGCTTGAATGAGCCTATATATGGCAAAAAATAGTTGAAAATATAAGGTCTATTATTTTTATTAATTTATTTATTTTTTGGTAGTTAACAAGGATGGAATTTGTCATTTTAAATTATAAAAGACATCAGTTATATACGTGATAGAAACTGTTAAATACATTTTTGTGACTATACAAGGATACAGTTTATGTTCTACTCTCAAATAAGCAATACCAGAATAAATTAACATACGTAAACGAACCAAATGAAAACAAAAACAAACGACTTGAATGAGAAGGTGCATGAAAATTAGAACCGTCTAAACGATCCTAGCTAGAATGCAAGATGTTGCATGCACGCTACTTGCATATAAGTCGGCTAGTTACACGATGTAAGTCGTCTGAAACAAGGTGTACTCCTTGTTCAAGAAAGATAACCGTGTGTACTGGGCTTTAGCAATATCTTCAACTAGTATCACTCGTGATGTTTCTGTTCCAGTGCGCAGTTTTCAATCAAACCCGAAAAACAGAGTTCTCAAATATTTTGATTGTCGGAGACAATATATTGACTGTGCGGAAGAAAAGTGTCAGCTCGGCTGGATTGCTTTCTTACTTTTACTCTCTGAGTTATTGCAGAGCAAAACAGTCGTAGTCGCCACAGCTGCGACACCTTTACTTAGTGGAATATGCATGACGCACAGCAGTTGGCCGGACGGAGGGAAACAAGCCGCTTCCGGCCTCTGGCCGTTGCAGCAGCCACTTCCGGAAGCGCGGGGGAGCACAGCGCAGGTGGCCGCCCCTCCTCCTCCTTTTCCCTTACCACATCTCCTCCGCTGTTCGATTAATCGCGGCGTCAGATCGAACTGGCTGGGAGTCGACTGTCGCAGCTGCAGGCTGGCCCACTTGCCAACCTTACGAGCAACTGCCTTGAAGTCTGGATGTAGTCGTGATCAGTTTTATTTTAGCCAACGTTTTACGGACAAGTAGATCTAATAACCATGGCCTCTTACGAACTGACGTTTCTTTTTTTCTAGTCCAAGGGGCGTACGCTCGAATTTTCTGTCGCGTGCGAGTTGGAAACCGAGTGGTCTTTTCTAGGACATGGATATTGTTTTGTAGTTCGGCATTTAATTATATTCAAGTTAAAATCGAAAAAAGTTTCTCCGTGTCCTAAAAAAACACCATTCAGCTTCCAAATCGCATGCGACTGAAAACTCAAGTGTCGGCCTCCACAGGAGACTGGCAGAATTGAAGTATTACTTGTATAAATAATATTTTACTGCTTGCTGCATTCCAGTCTTATTGTTGTGCACTACATAACGGAATGTCTACACGCCGTCTTGTGCACTAGCCAGTTACGAAAGATACAGCTCTCCCAAGCTTACAATCTTAAAAAATATTAAATAGGTACAGGTGTAGGTTTCCAACAAACCATTTCGTCTGATTTCTAGTCGCAGGTTTATCGAATTTTGTATATCTGTCAGATCGTCACGCACACATATAAAAAATATCGACTTGGAACTTGGCTGGAAAAGTCTACCGATATTCTCGCTACTGGAACAGTGGACGCTGGCGTTATGAACAAATTTGTTTCTATGTGATCTACAACTCGTTCGCTGTCAACTGATAAGGGATGCAGCGCTCTGACAAACACTACATACCCATTAATTCTGCAATGCGTTCATTGTTCTTACACGCACACATACGGCACACGCCAATACACACTCCAAAACACATAATAACAGTTTAAAACTATACTTTTTTTTGTTCAATTAATCCTGGACACAATTTATTTCAAAACGTATTAAATTCGTGCTGATAACAGCTCACCAAATACCATTAATAAGCTTGTGTACGTTATTAGTGACATTTTGGTTAGTTGTAATGACCTAATTTAGTGTGTGTATGATTAAACTTCTGTTCAAGATTAATTGCATACAAATATTAAAGTTATTTATCATTAATTTATTATATAAAAATGTGGACTGTAATTTAATGAGTATGTGTTTGAATTCCGTTCAGGTAATATTTTGTATTGGCTTCTTTGTTTTTTTTCTTTCATGTCGTCTTTCTTTAATTTACGGAATTTTATATGTGTTAATATATTTGTTGACAACAGCTTATAATGACTCGTCTTTTTTTTTATAAGGTTAGCGACTCGGCAACATACACTCGCAATGGTGTATATCTATTAAAACGGTTCAGGTTGTGTTCCAAACACAAAACATTATCACTCGCAGTGGCTTCCAGAACTCCTGCGAATCATTCTGGAATCCATATATGCACTCGTACTCTGCTGTCAACATCGGTCAACACGCTGGTATCGTGCATACTGTGTCTTGCTGTAAATATTATAGTTATTATTTACCGTGCCAGAGAATATACTGCACGCAAAGTGTGTTTTTGTAGCAGTAAAAAAAACAATACCTCATCCACGTAGAGTGCGCAAAGAGCGTGCATTTACAAACACTCGTTCCTTGCACTCGCGCACTGCATCGCGGAACAACATTCTCTGTTCCTAGTGAGAGTGCGGAAATTTGTGCTGTTTGAAACACGGCTTCAGTTTATAATACTAACAAACTGCAGGAATCGTTAAAAGATCAAATGTGTCCTGTAATAAATGTTTTAATATATAAATAAACAACAAATGTAAATACACTAACATTAGCTGAAAACAACAAACTTTCAAACATGTAAAAGTTAATTCTGCGTAACTGTTACAAATAGTAAGATGATAACTAAAGGCGGCAGACACGTTGAACGCACCTAAACTGAGTGTCGTTGCGTCATTTTTAATTCGTACAGCAGCGAGAGTAAAAAAAAATATTTGCCTGTTACAACTAGAACGTACGTCCAAACCATTGAACACTTAGGTATACAGAAGTGAAATGGCGATGTGTCGCAGCTTTGATGTATTCTTACTGGTCGGTTCTTGACTTCACGAGGGTTTGTAGACGTATCTAGAGTCTCGTAGGCTTCTACGGGCTGTGGAATATTCCCGTGTGCATTCCTCCAAACCCGTAACAAAATTAATAATGTTACAGCATAAAATTATAAATTGTTAGAGACGCTGAATTTTTGTGAAAGCAATATTGCACCAACTGGTTTCCAGAGCCTTATCTGGTTGGCCCAATCGAATGAGTGACGCCTCCGCACAAATTCATTCTGCCAATAATCAGGAAGTAGAACTGCTGATGTGCACGTAGAGCATTGAAACAAGATGGCACAAAATTAATTTCGGGGAAAAAATAAGTTTCTCTACAAATATCAATTTTCTCCAGCCAAAAATTAAATACTGTAATATCGTTCATGAAACTGCAATATGTCGTATCCCACAGTACTGGAGTTTCACTGAAAACTTTTTTAAGAATATGATAGAAAATGCATTCTGATATGCATCAAAATAAACCCTGATTGTTCCTTGAAGGAATGTAATTTTTACTGAAGGTATAAAAATATCCATTATGCCTTTACATAGCGAAAAGTTATCCTCAGTTAAAACGAGGGTTACAACACATTGCTGTTTCATGGACGTTATGTTTTTAGTAATGTTATTTATTTATCTACCTCCAAATTCTGCCATAGGCTGGTTAACAATTAGTATGTGGTAATACATAAACAGGATGCTTTAATATTTAAGTAAAAAAAAATGTATTGATTTTAAAGTGTTATAAAATAATAAAAACTTTATATCTATAAATTTTTAACAGATATTGTTGAACATAAATTTAAATGCCCTAGTAAGACAAACACACTTTCTCTTTATGAGCCAGCTAACGTATAGTATAGCATATATTTATATTTATTTGTTACGTCTTAAAGGCGCAGTTAAGGCATTGTTGCCTAATTATTTCGGTAGTAAACAACCGTAAATTGTCAAATTGTATAAATAATCTTGCTACTTACTTTATCTTACGTGCGTAACAATTAGTAAAGAAATACTTTTTCTCGGAAGAGAAGTGACAGAGCCCCCCCCCCTCCCCCCCGGCCAGCACTAACTCTGCCATACAGCCACATGTCTGAACGTGAGTGAAAGGAAGAGGAGGGGAAGAATGAGTGTCTCGCACCGCTCCCAGCAAAGACAAATTTTTAAAATAATATTTTTCATTCTCTTCAGTTTCAGTATGAGGATACCAATCCCTGACCACTTCTTCTATTGCGTTGAAAGAAAGTCGACCAAAACGTCGATTCCTACGATTGGAACGATCGATCTCACTGTCAGCGCTCCTGGTGGTAGAAGCGCCAACTACGTGTATCTGGAGAGCCACGGTTGCCAAAGCTACGAAAACAAATTGAAACAGTGTAAAAGCCGAGCTGATCGAACTCGGAGCGAGTTTTTCCCCCTCGATTTTTTTATTCAACGTACTTCAACCGCCAGAAAAGGAGAAGCTAGATAAGGAAAACTTGTGATTGTTTATTTATTTTTTACAGACTTCTTCGACGTTTTTTTTTTTTTTTCATCCTAGTGTGTTGAAGTTTTGAGCCTACAATTTTTTGTTCTCAAACCCGTCTACTATCCCTCCTACTTTCTATATATTTTTTACTTAAATCTCTTACATCACTGTATACATGTAAATGTACTTTATGAAAAGGAAAGTTGAAACGGAAATCTATATCATGTTACATTTCCACACAGTAATAAAAAAAATACTTCTTTGCTACAATTTCCACTCCCATCAGTAGAAGAGAAGGCCTACAGAAGGGCGATTCACATTGAAGTTAACATGGAGCTTCTTACGTTACCTTTACGCTACAGCTGAGTTGAGATATAGGTCACGCTGCAGTGTTTTCAAATTTAATTATCAGAGACGCAACGGTAACTTTTTTTTATGTCGAAATTGAGTCAACTTCAACTTAACGTAAAGGTAAAGTTAATAGCAGCCAATCAGAAGAGGAGTTGTTCTTTTGTTGGCTAAACTGTACCTTTGCCTAAGAGATTTTATCGCTCCAAAACTAACGTCTTGCCCGTTTCTCGCAACCTCAAATTGTGTGCTGCTCGTGCACGTACAAGACTACATGAAAAGAGGCATATTTGTCATAGTTGTATTCTGAAGTGTGGTGAAACCAAAATGTTATTTGTTGACGTTTTAAGAAAATAGTATTTTAATTCCACGTAAGATTTGTAACTCGTGTGACGTGGTGTTTCTGAGTGCATTGCCTAATATTTGTGTGGCTTTGGTTGTTCAGAGTGAGTCGTAAATAATATCGTAATATTTTATATATTTCTAAATAATTCAGAGCAAATGAGTTGCTAATACACGCGACATTCGTACAAGGACTCTACAAAAAATTTAACTAGATGGTTTGCAAGTGTTCAGTGTTCACTGAGGTAGGTGTGATATGTGTGTAGACAGTAAACATAGGCTATCATCAATCAATAAATCAGAAACATTGCCGGGCCAATCTCACGAAAGACTATGAACTAAAAGTTTAGCCCTCCCATCTTATGAAATAAATAGAATCCCAGCAGAATCACTCTTAATAAAGCACGTGAAATGGGGGGGGGGGGGGAGATTAGGTAAGGAAGGTGTAATATTAAGAAATAAACTAGGTGGGTTGTTTATTAAACAATATTTTCAACATGTAAGTGAAACAGGTACTTGCACATCATTTTCGTTATTTATTCACGTTATCACTTGTGTGTGTAAATATTTTGCGGCTCAAAAAACATAGTTAAAAATGAAAACTTTACAATCGTTAATTCACTACTACATAATTTTGAGTTTATTTCTGGTGTTTATAGTGCGAGTATTATTACTTTAAGAAAGTATAACTATTTTTTCCTTTCAATTTTTATTTCCTTTCAGAAAATACTCAACGTATGGACGTACTATAAACATGAAGCAGTAAAAATTTGTAATTTTTATTACAGTAGAGTTAATATATAATTTAACGTATAACATTAATTAAAAAATACTAACACTTTCAACTTACACGAAGATGCATTCTTGAACGTACTGCTAATCGTTCAAATAATAATTTTCTTCTTAATTGAGAAAATTCAATATCATTTCAAAGTTGTTAAACAATTTTATATTTGATACTTTCGCAATTTGGCAGAAATACTCTGTACAACTATTTTCTTTATTTGATTTTTTTTTAATTTGAATACGTTTTTATATTTGTATTAGGATTTACTGCTCGTCTTCACAGGAGTTATTAGAAATGCCTAGACACAAGGACAGGAACTGGGAGAGGAGTCGTCCATGGCCTATGTTAAGAAACTAACCCGGCGATTTCGGGAAATAACAGAAATAAGATATCAGGATGGTTGGAGGAGGGAATCTAACCTGGATCCTCCGAATGCGAGTCTAGCGTGTTGCAGCTACGTGTTTTTGTTTCAATGTTTTATATCACTTCGTCATGTACATACACACACGCTCGCATGCACGTGAGCGTCTGCGCTTGCATTCAAGTGCGTGCATGCGTGTCTGCAAGTTTAAATGATTTTTTTTTTTTACTTTTCGTAAATAAAAACTAAATGTTTTATGAATGTCGGAGAAAAGATTTAAATTTACCATTGTTTTACCTATTTAAGCATTGTAGCCAATTTATTTATTTATACAATAACTCATGTGTTCAATGATGAATATTGTGTGTGTGTGTACCTGTTTCAAGTTCCCACGTTTGACGCATGGGAACAGTGGGGCGTTAAGAGCCAGAATAGAACGCTCTACAGTAAGCATATCGCCTCTATTTACAGCACATCAAACTGGCGTGCAAGGTTTTCCTTGTAGTCTTTTTCCTATGGAACTTTAAGCTGTGACCCTAATATTTTATTTTTGAGTAGTATGAAGTAAAGGTCAACGCATGTCTCTCGTTTTACATTTTATGAATCCAGGGTATTTTTTTTGTAGTACAGCAGTCTTAAAAGCCACTTTTAGCAATTTTGAGAGGCCCGAAAATCATGTTTCTAACAATCGTGCTGAATTTTCAAAAACATAGAAGCATAGTTTCAAGTGTGCGTTCTTTTCGTAGATAAATGAAATATGAATAAGTTAAATGGTTTCTCATAAAATGCAATACGCGAGACAAGCTACAACACCGTCGTTGCACCAGGCGAGGGCTTCTCTTAAGTTACTTTTTATATCTAAAACGAGTAACACCCTTCACGATTTCGTGTTTTTTTTTTTTTTTTTTTTTTTATAGCTTACGATTTGCAACAAATTTCATCAACACATTATTTTACGTTTCGTTGGCTTCTACGTAACGCAAAACTCTGGTGGGGGTAAGAATAACGTTGCTCAGTCATTTCAATGACTTTCGAACAAATTTTCTGCATTGAGAAGAGGAGATTATTGTCACAGTAATAAGAATATAAGAAAAATTGCATCCTTGCTCGTGCCATGGCCCCTAGATAGGCAGCGGCCTTAAATCTTCCGTGGTATTTAGTATTCTACGTGAATCATTATCTCGAATGGAATTAGTTTCAAAATATAGATTTTTTTATAAACACTTTATGCAAGTTGGTTACTTCAATATTGGTTGCTTGAATGTTTCATTGCATATAAAGTATACCACACATAATTGAAGATGTAAAATCTAAATAAAACTTTGTAATACAGTTCAAATTATTTTTCAAGGAAACTTACTGAACCTCAGTTAGCGTACTGTGTAGTACTGTAGTTAGTCTCATCTTGCGCTCCACAGATGCCTATGACCCGCGTATTATGGGTGCAAGCAGTCCAAACATGATTCTACATTTCGATGGCTTAAAGCACACGTATTATATGTCAATGCAAATCGTCTAATATTTATTAAAATATAGTTTTAACTTGCTAGCAGAGATAACTTGTTCATAATGCATATTATAGATGAAACCATGGGGGAAAAAATAATACATAAATTATAATTTGTAACTGGTAGTTGTGATAACAGTATGAAATATTCTTTTTTTTTTATTCTAAAAATAGACATACAAAATTTGTGCTTTGATCCATCGATTTACTTGTAACATACATAAAATATACCTGGACGTGTAGCGCAGCAAGAGGGGACACTCGCCGGCAGCGTTACCACATTACGCGCGTGAAATGTCGTCGTATAACATTTAGCAGCTTTCATTTTTATCTCCAGTTTAGCCCAGGACTTACGTGGCGTGGTTACTATGTGTTTGTTTCCAGACATCGTGTAAGGTGAGAGAACTTACGGCGTCTGGCTGGCGCTCTAGCTTGCTGCACATTTGAAGTAATATTTCAAAGCCTTCAAACTTGGCTAAAATAGGCTTTTATTCAGACGGTTGTTTCTCGAGATGGTCTGTATCGAATTCGTTCGAAACTGAGGTCTACAACTGTAGGCTGTTCACTATAAACTGACCACTCCGCAGAACTTGTAATTAATTAAAAATATGTTTTATTGGGTCAATAGATGTTAACTATTGAGAGTGTTGAAATTTTTACTCTGGTATTTAGTTACATGAAAGTTTTCATATTAAAATAATAAAGATAGCTGCAAAACAGCTGAAAGAAAACTTTATGCAGTACTCACTTTATCGTGAATAACCTATACACTAGTTTTTGCTACAGTTACGTGTTTAATAAATGACCGCTTAAGGGTGTTCAAGTGCGATAAAGTCATAATTTTATATTTATAAGAAATAGTGTTAGTTTTATAGATGAAAATTGTGAGTGAATTTTTTTCTTATGAAACAATTTTAGTTGGCGTAGTTTTCTCATAACGGTGCATCAAAGTCGAAATTTGCATGTTCTGCTGCCATGCAAATAGATAAAAAAAAAAAAAAACAATTTTATTGTCTGACGTATGTGAAATAATTCACAGCGAAATAACATACTATGGGCTACGCAATAAAACATTTGAAGTAATCCCGCGAACAGTTATTATATTTCAAAAAAAAAAAAAAATTGCTGAATTTACGATTTTTTTTGTATTTTGCAATTTTTTTAATTAAAATTGTTATATTGTGGTTTTTTTTAATGTTTTACTGCATAGCTCATGGAATGTAAGCGCACAGTGAATTATTTTGTTTAACTAGGTCGGTTGGTTTTCACTATTTGCATGGCAGTGTTGCAAGCAAATTCTGACTTTTGACGCCCCGTTATGAGAAAACTACGAGAGCTAAAATTGTTTCGTAATAGTAAAATGTACTCACAAGTATCGTCTACAATGTTAACAATATTTCATAAAAATATAAAATAAAGATTTTATCGCACTTGCACAGCCTTAAGGCGGCCGTCTGCCTGTCTTGTAAATTGCGTTGCAGTGTGATAGCAGAATTCATTTTTTTTTTAAATAAACTTCTCAACGTGTTTCTAATGTGAGCATTTACGTAAAGAACAAACATTCCAAACTATTTCTGAAAGGTAGTTTCAAATCATCACGTTAATTATAAAGACCATTTCGGAACCCCTCAAAATGGCTAAAAAGCTTTTTTCAATTTATTATATCTTAACAACTACTTACGGGATTCTTGTGAAACTACGATAAAAAAGTGTTTTGAACTTGACTTAAATCGACTAATAAAAAGATGGGGTCACCACTGTGTGTCAGTCAGGCGAGTGTTCAACGGCACCACTACACGTCGTTTGTGACTTGCCTTAGAGACGGCGATACCGCGTCAGATGAGCCGGTCAACAACCCAGTTTGCGTCGAGCCTCACTCACACAAACGTTAAGGCGAGAACACTCCGCGCGCGTGTACGTGTTTGGACATAGAGGCGATATCACAATACGTGTGACGGCCGGCGTAGCTCGTAGCACCTCATCGATTTCCGCCTCTCACACACATCAACACACCCTTCGCGAGATGGCAGCCTTAAGAGGGCGTGGTACATAATTCAACGCTAAAAGCATTAATCTATAACTGTGGGTTTCTTGAGGCCAGTTTGCGAAAATTAAACAATAGCAATTCTAGACACAATAGTTTTAGCCAACGTTTTAAACACAATTGTTTCCAGTGTTACGAACTTCTGAGGCAGAATCTCTGACGCCGGAACCTCGTGCATTTAACTGCGGCGCAAGAGATCACGCGTAAAGAATTAGTAATTCTGGATAAATATTTACTCATGAAGTTGGCAAATACCATTATCTAGGATTGTCATTGAGTGATTTATCCATATTGGCTTCGAAAAAAGCGTAGAAATCAATTGATGTTTTCAGCGTTTATTTGTCTACAACACACTCTTAAAGACTAAATTAGTTTGCCAAATACAATAAATTAATTGAAAACATAATATTAAAATTTCGAAAGATGTTTTCACTGCATTATCTAGAGATGATGGTATATCGCGAAAATGTTTTGTGCCAAGATAGCCTTGAAAACACTGACACAACGTAGCTGTCTGCAGACATAAAATATTACAATATCGGGATTCTTATTGGCTCAGTCTAATAGGCCAACAGCTCCACGTACAAGCTAAAGCCAGTAATCTTCTGGTAAGCTGGACGTGTATTGAAATCCATCAAACAGTCAACTTTTCCCGCGATAAACCATCATCTCTAATTATTATGATTTTAAATTGAAAGTTACTTTGCAAAGTTGATTTATTTACGTGCCAATTGTTTTGAGAATGCACGTCTTTCGCAAAATAATTTATAATTGCATTAATAAATAGAAGTGATGCTAATGCAAATTTTAAACTCGCAATATTTAAATGATTAATTTAATTGTGTCAGAAGTAGGCTATCTTTCTATGTATTCTGGTCTGGAATTTATTTGGATAAATATAACTGATAAACAATAATAACTGATTGTTTTTTGTTTTCTAAGTGGTGCAGCGATAGCGTTAATAGTTAATTGTGTACTTGAGGTCTAAATGTTTGTTTCAAAAGAAAGCTAATTCGATAAGAAAATGTAAATTGAAAGGCAGTAATGAGGCGGAGAGTTTAAAACGGCCCCTTGCGTCTATCAATAGGGGTGATCCTCCCCTAGGAACGACTAGAGGACAAGCCCCTCCCATACCCACCCCCAGCACCAGGTTGTACACCTGCCTGTCATATCGAGTCACCCCCAGCTGACTCACCCTCTGCGAACACGCGAGGGGCGGGTCCGGAAACACTTGTCACCCCTCTCCCCTCTTCATCCCATCGCCCCATTTTTTGCTGTCCAGTGTTCACTAGAAAAAAAAAACATTTATATTTTAAGGTCGTCCAAGCGAAGAAAAATCATACTCTTATATTTTTATAAAATAATGTTAGTTCTGTTGATGTCACTTAAGAGTACAATTTTCCCATACGAAAACAATTTAACTCGGCCAGTTTTCCTATAATGGTATTTCAAAGTTGAAATTTACATGTTTTTCTACCTACACATGGCGAAGACCAATCAACATAATGAAATGTAGTTTCAATGTGAATTATTTCATTATGTTTATTGGTTTCCGCTGCATGTATGAAGTAAAAACATACAAATTTTGACTTTGAAATGCCATTACGGGAAAACTGGCTGAGGTAATTCTTTTTTGTGCGAGTAAGATGTACTCCTAACTGACGTCTAGAAAACAAACACTACTTAATACAAATATAAAATTAAGATTTTTTCACACTTTCCGGTATATTTATTATAAATTATATTACAGAAACTCAAATGTAGATAGGAAATCATCTATTGGAAAATTCACGAATATAAGTAAGCTTAGCTAAAACACTACCAGACATACTTGGGTTTTGCTTATTTTCATTAAGAATGTGATTCAGCTAAACATCTCAACTACGAAAAATAGTGGAATGATTTTTTGCAACTAAGAAACAAGTTGTGAATTTGCCAGTTAATTTAAAGTAGTTAGGCCGTTACGTTTCGTTTTCACAAAGCAAACAATGCACGTAATTTTTTTTTTTTTTTTCGAATAGTTAAGTGTAATGCAAAAGATTGGAGCATCCATCACAACTTGGATAAAAAATATTGATGTTATTTTTGCTTCAGATTAGCTCTCCCAGCATGCAGTGCCCTTTTTTTAATCAAATTTTTCACTAAATTTTCTGAGTATCTTGTTTTGTTCGGTACCCAGTTTTGTCCCCCCCCCCTAAAACCATAATATATTTTGGCAAAAACCTTCGCGGGTGCGCGCACAACTCAAAGTTTCAGCGCAGTCGGATAGAAGATGAACAAACAAACGTTACTGTATTATATTTGGTTCTTTATGTTACACCTTTCATAGATCGGACAATATACCTTTGTTAGCAGTTTAAATACAATATCGATGAAATACTTTGCTTACGGGTTCGATTCCCGACGGGGTCGGTCCCGGGATTTTCACATGTGGGAATCGTGCCGGACGATGCCGCTAGTCGTCGGGTTTTCTCGGGGATCTCTCGTTTCCCCCACCGTTCCGTTACTGCGCTGCTCCACACGCACCTCGTCACACATCACCAGTGCTAAAGAATTCGATGTTGGCGCTGACCAAAATCTCTCACTTTCAGTATGTGTGTGACAAAGACAGGAAATAACTTGTTTACATATTTTTAGTAAATTGAAACTCGAAGAAGCAGGAGACGTCGATGTTGATACTGTGACACAGGTTTGTTTTTATTAGGTTCTTTATACCTTGAAAACAGTTTAAAGTTGTTCAAGAGTAAGAAATTCTAAAATTTAATTTAACGCAGTGACGTTGGTTTTGTATATATTACATAACTGCGTGTCAAAGTCGAAATTTGGACGTTACGGTAACATATCCCAGCGATAACCTGACGAATTACTGTAGATAATTAACTGACGCTGAAATTAAATAAATGTCTAGGGCTGTATACTTGCAGTTATGAAACCACAAAACAACAAATTTTTGTATTTAAACAGGGTATAAAATAAAGAATTTTTACTAGACTTCCAGAAATTTTCTTAAATTACAATATATATATATATATATATGTGTGTGTGTGTGTGTGTGTGTGTGTGTGTGCGCGTGTGTACATCGATTTGGGTGAACTAGCTATTAGCTCGTGACATCTAATTTCCGTATAAATTGTTTAGTTTCAATAAGTCTGTTGGTTTTTGTTGGGTTTACGTTCCCGCAACTTGAAACTTTGAAGTGAGTGGAGCGATTTTAGTCAGCATTTAACCGCTAGGTCTTCAGCGCGTGTGATAGGTGATATAATGATGCGCGAGTATGCCACAGCACTGGAATGAATGGAGCAGGGTAACTGGAAGATCCCTGAGAAAATCCGTCGACCAGCAGAACAAAATTTACTGCCAAATTTACCAGGTCGCGACTAACTTTTGTTGGATCTGTTTGGTTACTACTTTCCGACTGACTAAATCACAGAATGCAGTGTTCCTGTAACATATTTAATGAGACCATTTCAATTTTCTAGATTGCAAAATGTGTTGTGCAACTTAGATTGTTATTAATGAAAATTGAGATATGTTTTTCAAGAGCCAACAAAATCAAAAAAGACTTGTGGAAGCAGAATTTTTAAAATGTACTTCATTTTCATTTGTCAGCACAATGATTCTCTCTTTAAAAGTACAATTTATTGTAAAAAAATATTACCACTTCTCAAATCAGTATATCCAAATTTGTTGTTTTAAAACTCCTGAAATATCACCATTTTGCATCCACAAATCCGAAATTTCCGGGTAGGACCCCCGGCCCTTCTTTTTTTGTTGCGGTGTTCATATATCTACTTCTCAAGGCATACCCCCCTTACGACCCGAACTTGAATTCACCTGTTCCCCGCCCCCTAAGATAATTGCTTAAATTCGTCACTGAACAACATAAACATATAAATATATAAATTGAGGGGAATTCTTCTGCTACAAAAATAAAAAATATGGGGTGGGGAAAATTAATGAATATATCTTTAGGAGTGCATTTCGGGCTTACATATGTTTATTTGTTTATACTCGTACTTTACACGGTATTGAAAAAAATCTGCGTAAAAGCCCCAGTAGAAATGTAGGCCACGCAAAGATTAACAAAATTCAATGTTGTCATTGGATCGAAAATCTAACATAATTTAACATGTAAATCCCTGTCTTGGCTCCAAACGATAAAAATCTGGAGTACGCAGTGAAATACATTATTCCGTGACCGAACTACTTACATAGGAAGTTTGCACAACTTCTGATTTGCTGCTTATTTAAATAACGTAACACTTTACTGATACAGTTCATTGCGAAAAACTTTTGACTGCAAAACGTTGTGGCTTATTGGCGGTTTAGAAGTAGCGACATCATACCAAGTTGGTTTGTGGAAGCGTTTAACACTGGACTTCACCAGCTCAGCTGAGAAGCGTAGTATTTTTCAAAGTGACGGCGTCTCATCCCCTAGAGGTATTGTTTCAGGCGGGGTTGTTACTGTCACCCCAACCCCACACACTTCAGGTGCCTCGAATACCGATTTGATTCCAGTTGGTGGACACTGCCATCCCCTGGAGCTATACACGCACCCGCCGCTCACACCACGCTGCATGGTTGCATGACTCACAGGCTGATTGAAGTGGTTGGAACGTGTTGTGTGGGGGAATGGAGAAGCGATGTCGACTCCGCTCCCGTCTTACACGATCCCAGTCCGTCGAACGATATATAGTATTATAACGGAATTTTCTTTTCATCACCAGCGTGAGGGGCTTGCAAAATGTTTGGAAACTAAGAGTTATTTTTTATTAATTGAGCTGTTGTTTTTACAGAACGAAATTTAAAAAATCGTAATAAATAAACTTATTTTGGCGCCGATTGCATGTACAATACTACTACAGATGCGACACATAGGTGAACATTACTCCTGAATGTTGGAACTGAAGGAAGAGTTTAATGGTGTTGAAACGGGTGTATCGTGAGGAAAAAATGCGGTACTGTTCATAACAATTCCCCCCGGGTGATTTGTTCACTTGTTGATCGCACGAACACTGCAGCTGCTAGAATATAATTACAACTTATCAGCTGAATGACTCTAATTTCCTGTATATATACACATTAGTTTCTAATCTTCAGGTGCACTGCACTGGGCGCCTAATGTACATTTTAAACAAATATTTAAATTAGTTTGTGTATGATTTAGCCTAACAATAGATTATTATATCCCTAGTAAAGATGGCAGCCAACCTGGATACGCGATTCCATGTCTTAACCTCATAAATTGAATGTGTAACTAACCAATTTCATAAGTATTTGTTTTAATATTATAAATACTGAAGTAATAACTGGCATCGCTGTACATTTTCAACTGTTTCACGGAACTTTTATCAAGAGACGGGGCAACGCCTTAAAAAAATATATAAAGAATATTCTTACCAAACAAGAAAATAACTCTTCTACTTGCGTATTCCAACACGACCTTGAAAATATTATAATTTAAATGCCTTTTCTGTGCACAGTACGCATTATTATTGTCACATTTTTACACAATTTTATTGGGGCAAAAAGTATTCTGGTATGCCATTTCTGAACGTATGCAATTTGTCTGGACTCGTGTAAACCGTGTCGTTTAACTGTCTTCAGACATATAAGGCTCTGCACTGTAAAGGATTTTCGAAAACATTTTGGTATTAAAACTTTGCATAATTCCCACTATGTACAGCGAATCTGCATCGGTAAATGCCTTAGCTAAAATTATCCCTCCTATTCCAAACAATTAAAAATAATTCCAGTTATGGTTACCACATGCTAACCATGTATCCTAGTCTCCCCTGGAGACCAAGTGGTGTTAATTTATTTGTTTCTTTACACATTCAATTCCCTGATGAAGTTAATTGCCTTCTCTTAACCTTTATCAATCTGATTACATCTAGTGCACCTGCAGGTGCATAAAAATCTCTAATAGTGACTTAAATTAACTAAACATCAACGTAATGTATAAAAAAGCCATATAAACGTTTTCAACACTTATTATTAATATTAACATTTATAATAATTTTTAGTTAATGAGGTTGATTAAATAAGTATATTGAAAGTCATAGAAAGACAGAGATATTTGCTTACTTAAACACAACATATTTCAAAATTCCGTGAGTATGAAAGAACTAATGCCTATTTGTTAAGTTATGTTTGACTTTTAACCCTGGCTGTTTATTAGCAGTGTACGCAAGTAGGTAGCAAGTTTTACAGCGTGAGTACACTGCAAGGAAGGTGAATGTTCGTCTCGGCGAGGAACTGCCGTTGGATCATGTAAGTCGGTGTTGGACGTGAGATTGGTTCAGTCGCAGCCCCTTCTCGCCCGGGAAATAGAAGGGTGCAGTGCACGAGCCACACGCAACCTCATCCCCTTCTCCCTCGCCCTGTGTTTTTCACCCCCTCTGCATTCTTCCCGCATCCTCGCTTCTCCCTCGCCTTTTTTTTCTATTACAATAACCTGGGGGAAAAAACCTAATGTCAGAGGAGAGGGTTGCTCGTTGAGTCAGGGCTCTCGCAGTCGCGGGAGACCGAATAAGGGTGGAGAAGGCACATATTAAAACGATGTATCCTGGATGTTACGGTAAATTAAATTCAATATCTGCGTTGCCATTTCCTGCGCGCTACCAATCATGTCCTGATTAAAACCAAAGTATCAGCGTACCGTACACGCAACTTGCTCTTACACCTTGACTTCATTGGTGATAACCGCTTATCATTGCATGCGCGGGAATAGTTGATTATTGATTATTAAATTGAAAGACGTCTTCATGTTGCGTGCGACTCAGTATAAGGCTGGAGTCACCATCGTAGAAGTTCCTCTAAACAGTTGAGTACTTCATAGCAAAAGTGTTTTGCTATTTCTTGTATGACGTAGGGAAACCCCACACTGTACAGATACTTCCTAAGTAGTATTGAAAGTTTTTAACCCATGCACAGTATCGGACACTCGCCATACTTCAGATTGTAAATAGAGCCAAGGATCAGCATTGTTACTGTACAAGTATGGTAAAGTCGGTGTAAGTTTGCGTATAGGAACGCTGCTATTAATGTACAGGACAACAGAAAACAATTTTACCAGACCTACTTTCTGAACACTCGATTACGTCAGTGCGCTTAATTTACAAATAATGTATACAATGTACTGAACGAATTTAGCCAACTTACTAGCAGACATTTTCAGCGCTTTAAAAATATGGAAGCGATAAGGATGTCAATGACACGCACGAAGGTAATGAACTAGCAACAAGCACTTCGCTGTACTGCTATTACAACGAGACTCCAAACAAACTATTTTTATGGAAAGTGATATATTTTGAGATACATCAGTATGGATAAGCCTTCAGCTAAGTTTAAGAACCCTGAAATATTATTTTGACTTCATCTGAAATATTTTTCGTTTTATTAGATGCATAATTTGGAAACACGTTATTTAGTTTGTTTTCAGTAGCACTACAATGTAACGTTGAACATCTCCGCATTGATGCCTGTATAAAATGTGAATAAGACCACCCAGATAGTTTCCCTCGAAACACATATTAATTATTTTTAATTTTAATAAGACACGTGGTCAATGAAATGACTGTTGGTAGCGTATTTCAAACATTATGGATGCAGTTCGAAGTTCTCGTGGCAGGTTCTTAGGCGTGTACCTTAAGGAGTTTACCTGATCGTGATATTCGTGATAGTGAAAAAAGAGACAGAAATTTTTTTTTTTCAAATATTTATTAGTTATGTCCAGGTCATGCATAACAGCAAACAGCAATGTTCAATTTATATTTTTCTCTGTTTTGATTAAAGTATTGACTTTCATAATGGACATGAAGACGTATTTCTTAAACTTAAAAGCAGTTTGCAAAACTCCTTACATAAATAGTATGATGCTTTTCATATTTCGTGAAGCTTAATGCGTACTCACAAACCGTTAAACCAAGTACAATTTCCAGATGTTGTGACAGCTATGTACAGTATGTCATCAGCTGATTGAATCATTGCAATTGTTATTATCTTCACAAATTACTATTTTGTAAATGAAATGTGGTCGGTACCTATACTGACAGTAAAATGTAAATGTATAAAATTCTGTAGCCATACGCAATCAACGCTTTTTTTTTTCTTTTCGGTTTAGGTGTGTAACTTACGGTTCCCGTCAGACTCTCGGCAGCAGATTGCTTAAAAAAAAAACTTACAGAATGCAGACACATACGTACGCAAAGATCATGTTTCCTTGTAACGTTGTCAGATATACTTTCACCAAAATTCTACAACCATGTGCAAGGTTTTCTATTGCGGCAGCCAATCTCGATTAATGTTTTGCAATTGTAGTGTCTTAAGCGACTGAGATAACATAGGCACAGACACTAGCTCTATGAAAGAGAGTACGTGGATTCTAGTGGCAATTAAGAGCAAAAACTCATTATGTGAACGGAGTTACGTAATAAAGTCAATTTATTACACGGTAACTCTGGTGCAATTACCAGCTCGAAACCTCACATGACACAAACATATTTCCGCCTGCATTCAAACCGACTACTGCAGGCTCAAACACTTATACAAATTCAAAAACATCCTGCCAAAACAACTCAAGTTAAAAATACGTGACACCTTTGTACTTTCACTCTTTGACTATCGCACTGGGTTGTTTGTTTGCTTAGATAGAATGCAGCAGTACACAATTCAAAAGCTGCAAAACGCGTAAGATATATTTTTAATATGTAGAAAAATAATCAAATCAGCGAACCGTTATCAGGACAAATTGGCTCAATATGTACAATAGATTCAAATTTCACTTCGTTACACAACTAAAAAATATTAAAAATAATAAGTTACCGACTTATTTGTGCACCAAAATCAATCAACAATCTTTAACACACAGATATAACACCACCTCGCACAAAAATAACCTTCAGATTCCCAAGTACCGTCAGAAAATGTACGAAAAATCATTTAGTTACCAAGCATGCCGACTTTGGAATGACATTTCAGATAATCTCCAGCAGTGCACATTAGCTACTGTATTTAAAACACAGTATCGTTCTATGCTGCACAATCAGCAAAAAGTTGACAGCCAGCTGCAGTTGCAATATTAATTATTAATAATATTTTATTTGTAAACCCTCCTAGCCTTTTTTTTATCGGTTGTTCCCATGTATATACTTTCCGTTAATACAGTATATATTAGACAGTCGACAACCGTATACTAGTAATGGAAAATAATTTTATGTTATGAAGAGAACTTAAAATGTGTAGAACACATGTATTAACAAGTACGAAATTTTTTAAAATGTTGTTTTCTGTTTGCTTAATAGTTTGTAAATTACTAGTTTCTTTCTCTGTAAGAGGTGTAGATGTACTTTTGTAGAATTATTACTTTTTCAACATTATTCAATTAAAAAATTTGTAGTGTATGTATATATAACACACGGAAAATTTTAAACCGGCCTAGTGCTGATTCTTGTATGTGTCTAAATAAATATTAATAAACTTGACACACGTACTCTTTTGTCTACGACAGATTACATTTAACTTATTTATTTTTCTGTTACTTTGTTACTTACGTATTAATTATTTAGAGTATCATTTCACTTATACACTTTATACTTACTCTTATTTGTAATCATATTTACTTAAATTATCATCTTATTTTCGGTTTCATAGTTCAGGTTGTTTTTATCACAGTTTTACGTCTATTGGTACATTTAATAAGTAGTGCTCAAAATCTTGGGCGTGTTGATATTTAGTCTTATTTTATAACTTCATTTAATATAAATATTATTTTTCAGCTTGTCATTGAACCCTGTTAATATAATTTGTGTTATATGCGGTGTATTTACGCTTATGTTGTTTAAATTACGAAATAAATTGCCATGCTGTTTTAATTTTTCTCCTGATATATCACTAGTTCATTATTTATTTTTATTTTTAGTATTGCCTCAGATTTAATTTTGAAGTGTCATAAAATAATTGTAAATTGTAGACAAAAAACTCTTATAGTCCAGTGTAAGACAGGGCGACCTCGCCGTAACTGCGCCAGTAATAAAGTCGTATTATTATTATACTTTATCGACTTTAACATCCCTCCAGACAGTGTCCTGGGTTCGTAGTTGCAAAACATAGATTGCCTCTGCTGGGATGCCTAAACAAAAAGGTGCACTCGAACCTTCGTCCAAACGTCAGGATATGAGTCGGGTATACGTGACACGGCACGCTGTACATGTATTTCCCAGTTCGTGCTGAGTGAATACATTTCCCCTTTCAGAAAGCTCAGCAAAAGGCATAATTTTCCGGGCGACATGTTTCAATCAAGGGTTGCGCGCTACCCTCCTCCCGCACAGCACTGCAGTTTACGATCACCCCTTTCCCTCCCCTGGTACTCGCTGCTGATTGGCTGCCGAACCCTCTTGGCTCAGGGGAGAGGGAGTATGGCCACTAGGGACCATAGTTTCAGTGCCGCACCGAGACTTGCACTCCACGCAGTGTACGCCACGTCACCGCGAGCTGGCCTGCTAGATTTGTCTACTGAAAACTGATGTCGCAACTATCGTACAAGCAACTTCGCTGCGTTTGCAAGAAAGCGTATACAATTGCGCTATCCCAACCTGTGTCCTAAGACAAATGTCCACCAATTACACTTTTTATCCCAAATTCTATCCAATGATAATGAAAGAATTTTATTATTTGTTAATGGGCGCCGCCAGGCTTCATAAAAATGGAGGGCGTATTGTGTTAAATAAAATAATTAAATTTTTATTTACAAACCAAAAACATTTACAACAGAATGTATAGCACTTATATGCCTACGAATTACCCTACATGCACTCTAAATATTTGGAGTATCTAGTATTCAAACGGCAGTTGATTAATGCCTGTCTTTATCACAAGTGCCTGTTTTAAATTAAGTGATTTACCACTTTTAACATCTCTTTCTAGAATTTTCTCTTTGCCGGCCTCCAAAGCGTAGTCGGTTAGGCGCCAGCCAGTCTACGGTGTGAGAGGTTCTGGGTTCGAGCCCCTGCTCGGGCATGGATGTTGGGTTGTTCCTTCACCTCAACTTCACCCTCATCGGCTTGTAAGACCTCTTTGTTTTAGGGTCGAGTAACCCTCTCACCTCGAACATTCTCGCTAATAGAATTGTCGTTTTCCTTATTTCCAGTCTAACTTCGTCGACCACCCTTACGAGTACCGCCCGTGTACACTCGCCTGTTGTAACGTAGCCTCACGCTCCTCATCGCTATGTAGACGCGTTACTCCGCGCCTTCGTCGTGTAGCTGGCCTTCGTCCCCTTGCTCATCGTCACTACCTACCGCTAGCAAGACTTCATCTAAAGTCAGTGTTTGCACGCATACTTGCAGCTCCGTAAATAACTGTTCTGGGAACACTAGTTTATTCTCAGGAAAGGTTCAATACTATTATTATAGATTATGGTTTATCGTGGGTAAACTTGACTGTTTGCTGGATTTCAACGTACAATCGGCTTATCAAAAGCTCACTGGCTTTTACTTGTACGTGAAGTTATTGCCCTATTTGACTGAGCCAATCAGAATCCCACTATTGTAAAATTTGATGCCTGTTGCTGGTCTGCAGACAGCTACGTTGAGTCAGATGCGTATCACCCAATCATACATGTTGCGAGAAACTACAGTAGCCTATATTCAAGGGTATGTTGACACAAAAAATTTTCGCTATATCCCATCATCTCTAATGATGGTATATCGCGTTAAAATATTTTTGCCGACAGACCCTTGAAATCACTGTAGTTTCTTGTGACATGTAAGATTGGGTGATACGCATCTGACTCAACGTAGCTGTCTGCAGACCAGCAACAGGCATCAAATTTTATGACAGCGGGATTCTTATTCACTTAGTCTAATGGGGCAACAGCTGTACGTATAAGCGAAAGCTGGTTATCTTCTGGTAAACTGAACGTGTGTAAAATCTGAGCAAACAGTAATTTTTCCCGCGATAAACCATCATCTCTAACTTTATTCCATAGACACCACGTTTTTTTGTAGTTGACGTCTATCGTATTATTAATAGATATGGGGGGAAATAGCACTAATTTTTCCTGCCTACGTATTCTCCAAACCAGCGTAACGTTCTGCGCCTAGTATGTTTGGACTTTAGTTGCGTGGCACTGTTTAGCTGAGAGACGAATCGCTGACTTTTAAGTCGCAGCACATCAGAATTATCACCGGCTCAGTCAAATACGGAACCACCAGTAACGAAGGAAAAATGGTCAGAAAAGGAATACATTTCATTGAAGCCCAGCAAACAGTCAATTTTTCTCTGACGTAAATCACCGTCTCTTCTTAGGAAACTTAGTGAAAAGGTATTACAAAATTAAGTTTTATTGCTTCGACGCTCAGTGTAGTTGAGATAAAGGGGAAAAGTTCATCATGGCTTGTGATTTTCAATGCGTGCGTTAATGACGTTCTCTTGCAGATCTAATTTAGTTGCTATTAATAGGTGGAGACCGGAAAAGTTCGCGGGTTCACTGAACTCTAGGCTAGCCTCCAAGAATATATGTGTACTCAAGCAGACAACAGCGATTCATAGAGGCAGGATTATTTCACGTATTCAGGCAGCAGCCTAGACTTCTCAGTCCTATACACGCCCTGGCTACAGTCGAGTATATATTGGCTTGTAACCGTACAGCGAGTAGCATTAGTTGTCCTCACGAAATGTTTGTCTTACATATTACAGGCTTGCAATTGTCAAAGATGTGTGAAAACAACTGTCATATAATTACAGAAGTGAGAGTGAAGTATATGTTACTGACGTTCAGCCTGACCTAGAATCAATTCGCGAAATACTCGTGCCTCTAGATTCATTAGCGGCTGGCTGATACAGTGGTATAGGCCATTCGGAATAAAGTGAGCACTAAAGATTTAACCTTTGAAAAAAATCACTAGCCGTTACTGCATATACATCACCACTAACAAGAGTTACTTTACTGCTTGTATGGTTGGTAGCGATTTATTGTACGTAGTTCCGTGTATTTTCCTATTTGAATACAACATTAGTGAAAGAACATATGACGAACTCGAC